>QNTS01000786.1:329434-373608 GCA_003317085.1 Hucho hucho | reverse complement strand
CAATGTGGAGGCTATATACAGGGGGTACCGGTACAGAGACAATGTGGAGGCTATATACAGGGGGTACCAGTACAGAGTCAATGTGGAGGTTATATACAGGGGGTACCGGTACAGAGTCAATGTGGATGCTATATGCAAGGGGTACCGGTACAGAGTCAATGTGGAGGCTATGTACAGGGGGTACCGGTACAGAGTCAATGTGAATGCTATATACAGGGGGTACCAGTACAGAGTCAATGTGGAGGCTATATACAGGGGGTACTGGTACAGAGTCAATGTGGAGGCTATGTACAGGGGGTACCGGTACAGAGTCAATGTGGAGGCTATATACAGGGGGTACCGGTACAGAGTCAATGTGGAGGCTATATGCAGGGGTACCGAGTCAGTATACGGGGCACTGGTGTCGAGGTAATTGAGATAATATGTACATGTAGGTAGAGTTATTAAAGTGACTATGCATAGATAATAACAGAGTAGCAGCAGCGTAGAAGAGGGGGGGGGATAGATTGGTATAATGCAAATAGTCTGGGTAGCCATTTGATTAGATGAGTCTTGTAGCTTGGGGCTAGAAGCTGTTTAGAAGCCTCTTGGACCTAGACTTGGCGGTATGCGGTAGCAGAGAGAACAGTCTATGACTTGAGTGTCTGGAGTCTTTGACAATTTTTAGGGCCTTCCTCTGACACCGCCTGGTATAGAGGTCCTGGATGGCAGGAAGCTTGGCCCCGGTGATGTACTGGGCCGTACGCACTATCCTCTGTAGTGCCTTGCGGTCGGAGGCCGAGCAGTTGCCATACCAGGCAGCGATGCAACCCGTCAGGATATTCTCGATGGTGCAGCTGTAAAACCTTTTGAGGATCTGAGGTCCCATGACAAATCTTTTCAGTCTCCTGCGGGGGAATAGGTTTTGTCGTGCACTCTTCACGAATGTCTTGCTGTGCTTGGACCATGTTAGTTTATTGGTGATGTGGACGCCAAGGAACTTGAAGCTCTCAACCTGCTCCACTACAGCCCAGTCGATGAGAATGGGGGCGTGCACGGTCCTCCTTTTCCTGTAGTCCACAATCGTCTCCTTTGTCTTGATCACATTGAGGGAGGGGTTGTTGTCCTTGCACCACAAGGTCAGGTCTCTGACCTCCTCCCTATAGGCTGTCTCATCGTTGTCGGTGATCAGGCCTACCACTGTTGTGTCATCAGCAAACTTAATGATGGTGTTGGAGTCGGGCCTGGCCGTGCAGTCATGAGTGAACAGGGAGTACAGGAGGGGACTGAGCACGCACCCCTGAGGGGCCCCCGTGTTGAGGATCAGCGTGGCAGATGTGTTGTAACCTACCCTTACCACCTGGGGGCGGCCCGTCAGGAAGTCCAGGATCCAGTTGCAGAGGGAGGTGTTTAGTTCCAAGGTCCTTAGCTTAGTGATGAGCTTTGAGGGCCCTATGGTGTTGAACGCTGAGCTGTAGTCAATGAACAGCATTCTCACGTAGGTGTTCATTTTGTTCAGGTGTGAAAGGGCAGTGTGGAGTGCAATAGAGATTGCATCATCTGCGGATCTGTTGGGGGGCGGTATGCAAATTTGAGTGGGTCTAGGGTTTCTGGGATAATGGTGTTGTGAGCCATGACCAGCCTTGCTGTAGCGTTAAGATTTCCCTTCACTGGAACTAAGGGGCCTAGCCAGAACCATGAAAAACAGCCCCAGACCATTATTCCTACTCCACCAAACTTTACAGTTGGCTCTATGCATTGGGGCAGGTAGCGTTCTCCTGGCATCCGTCAAACCCAGGTTCGTCCGTCGGACTTCCAGATGGTGAAGCGTGATTCATCACTCCAGAGATCGCGTTTCCTCTGCTCCAGTCGACGCTTGGCATTGCACATGGTGATGTTAGGCTTATGTAC
Source organism: Hucho hucho (assembly GCA_003317085.1). Lineage (NCBI taxonomy): Eukaryota > Metazoa > Chordata > Actinopteri > Salmoniformes > Salmonidae > Hucho > Hucho hucho. The sequence continues at coordinate 371,718 of QNTS01000786.1, read as the reverse complement.
GGCCGCTCGGCCATGGAAACCCATTTCATGAAGCTCCCGACGAACAGTTCTTGTGCTGACGTTGCTTCCAGAGGCAGTTTGGAACTCGGTAGTGAATGTTGCAACCGAGGACAGATGATTTTTACTACGCGCTTCAGCACTCGGCGGTCCCGTTCTGTAAACTTGTGTGGCCTACCACTTTGTGGGGCCTATCACTTTGTGGGGCCTACCACTTTGCGGCTGAGCCGTTGTTGTTCCTAGATGTTTCCACTTCACAATAACAGCACTTACAGTTGACCGGGGCAGCTCTAGCAGGGCAGAAATTTGACGAACTGACTTGTTGGAAAGGTGGCATCCTATGACAGTGCCATGTTGAAAGTTACTGAGCTCTTCAGTATGGGCAATTCTACTGCCAATGTTTATCTATGGAGATTGCATGGCTGTGTGCTCGATTTTATACACCTGTCAGCAAAGGGTGTGGCTGAAATAGCCAAATCCACTAATTTGAAGGGCTGTCCATATACTTTTGTGTATGTGCGCCATGCATCGGGTTCAAACTGTTACAGCCTGGTCAGCGCTCAGCTCCATAACGATTTAATTTTTTTTATATTCTCAACTGTTACTAATGATCCTCAGCAACAACCACACGGCCGTGACAGTGTTTACAGAGGAAGCAAATGAAGGTAAACGAAACAAAGTAATTAAATGGAATGATAATGTAGCCTATTACAACTGAAGAGAACTAACAGCAAATTGGCAGTTGAAAATGTGTTGTTATTTGGCCTAGTGACGGTCGATACTAATAGTGGCTAATATTTAACATGATAGATATAGAAAACAGAGAAAGTCGGGGCATAATTAATTAAATCATTCAAGAGTGCCCATCCCTGCAAGTTAAAAGGCTGTACAATAAAAATTAAGCCTAATAGCACAGCATTTCATTAACTTTACTGTGGGAAAGGTGATATGCTTCAGTTTGCTGCCATATGACTGGTTTCACATTTGTCTCCAGCGATTATAAGGCAAAATACATCTAGAACAAGTGTCATTTATATTTTTAATTCCCTTATCCAAATGGATTGCTATTTTACCTAGGTCTTATCAATAGTTCTTATCAAGTTATAAATTACAGTTAATGGAGAATGATGTTAAATTATGTATATGCTTTTTCCACTTGGAACTGGTAGGTTCACTAGATCTTTGTAATGGTTTCCTCATACGTAAAGGTGGTGGAATTATTGGGGAATTAAGTCTGAAAACGGCATATCCGCAGATTCACCTTCATTTATTGATCTCCACCCCGAAGGAATAGCAGGTGAAATACATGCTATTCTCATGCTTCAATTCAAGGTTAGAATGCACGTAGAAAAATGCTTAAAAAGGGAATTATGTGCCATTTACGTGCCATTTATGTGCCATTTACGTGCCATTTATGTGCCATTTATGTGCCATTCATGTGCGCTTAACTCGGGTCGGAATCGACCCCTTAGAGAGTGTCCCAAGAAGACTCACAGCTGTACTTCCTGCCAAAAGTGTTTCTAACATAAACTGTATGGACTCAGGGAGCTGAATAATTATGCAATGACTGTATTTTATTTATGTCATTTTTTATTAATCTTAAAAATAAATAATATTCTTCCACTTTTACATTTCAGAGTATTTTGTGTAGATTGTAAAACATAAATAAATGAAATACTTAGTAACACAATAAAATATGAAGAAATGAAGGGATCTGAATACTTTGCAACACACTGTAAATCTCTTAATTTGGAGCAGATGAGACGAGCTCCATATGCATTGATGTTACTGTTCATCAAATTAATTAATTGGATGGATGGTCTCACAATGTGGATTTCTAGGATAATTTGTGTGTAAAATAGAAGTTGAACCTATATGTTTAATTAGTTAAATTATATGACAGTTACTGGATTATTAATAAAATAGATGTATTATCTCTCAAACGCTATAATAGGGCTATATATATATTTGTCTGGTTGTTGAGTCAGGCTCAAGACGTTGACATCGGGTTTTGTTGAGCACCCTAAGTAATGGCTTTTTGTTTTTGTGCCTAAGGCTTTTGACATGTAAATGACCAACTTGTCTTAGTCAAGGGGCCTTTGGTTGAGACCAGGGGATGAGTATACAGTCAAGTTGCAATAATTAATTAAAGTCCTATGGGGTTTAACACTTTTTGAGGGTTTATATGATCCCACCCCCATTTTGTGTTAAAGATACTCTGGTCATGGTGTTGATATTTTTGGAGTTAAAACGACAGTAAATGGCGTACATATCCAAGCTTAGTAAGTGTTGTGATAATTGTGTTGTTTACTCTATAACCTATTGGTTTACATGCCTTGACACCATGATATATAAGCCTAAGGCTGAGAAAGTAAGAAGAAACAGTGGCAGAATAAATTCAACCACACATTTGATTCATTACAAAAACAGAGAGCAACATCTGTCTGGTGAAGTCCACTAAACATATTGCATGTAACAAACAGTTAGATGACCCACAGCATGATCAAGCAAATGTAGCAGTGTGATGCAGTGTGATGTTGTTCCCTTAAATTATGCACCAAGTTGCACACAAGGACCAGTTCAAATAGGCCAGGTCAAGAGGGGATGTTAATCATTTGATAATAATAATTTATTTTTTTATTTAATTACAGCTGCATAGCTAATGTTATTTTTTGTGTACAAACACTTTTTCATATCTATATTGTAAATACACCTGATTGTAAAGGTTTTGTATATTTTGGTTTGGTCCATCGCGGGTTATCTGTATTTACAAACCCTCTTATTGTTCTCTTTTGCCTGACCTTCAACTAGCCAGGTATGTTGTCCTTGGCTCCGTAATTTGTCAATATAAAACCGTGGTATTGTTACACAATGTGCTGTTATGCAACGATAAGTTTTGTTACAATGTGGACAATATAAAGATTTAAGTTAACAAGTTTCACCGAGCTCGCCAACTAGGGTACCTATTGTAACTTGTGAGTACTTGGGACAGTGTTTGAGTGAGTTTCCATGTGCTGGCGCAGGTGCCCGAGAGCTGTAACGGTACCAAGGGCTAACATATTGTTTGTTGTCACTTCGTGTGCAGGGCAAATAAAGAGAATCCAACCAGCAGACCTCCAGTTGTGGCAGTGTCCTAAATAAAAATACACAACGCAGAACGAACCACGCTACAAACTGGTGCCGTGACCCGGACACTGCTACACAAGGTAATGTTTCAGATATTTTTGGTCTACCAAACAACCCTATTGATTTAGAACCACGGAGAGTTACCGCAAGTTGCAAAAGAAAACAGGAACTGACTCCGCTATTCCAGCACCATTTCAACCTTTCAACCTTTCAACATCATCTAATCACCTATGCTTAGTCTAATACAGTGACAACTAAAAGATACCAAAAATTATTTAGTCCAATCAACGTAAGTTAATAAATATGATGTGGCTGCCCATGGTACTGATGTGTGTTTGTGCAAGTAGAAAAAACATGTTGCCTCACCTTACTTGTAGACCAACACCAAGCCATCGTCCTCTTTCATGTTGTCTAATTAGCCTATGACTCTGTCATAAAGTTAACAAAAAAAGTTTTTGTTGTCCTAGGCTACCTGGCTAAACTGCTCGCTCGCCTAACTTTCTTTCATGGGCAACGATGTGCCAGACCGGCTAGCTAATGTTAACATTAGCATACTACATCTAGCGACATGTTGAATTTCCATCCTCTCAAGCCAGGGGCACAATGTATGGTTGGATCCGAATCGCTGTTATAATCATTGGCCAGTACGGAGAATTAAGCAAAACCACAAGTCAAAATCCCTATCTCCATCCATGGCTAATTTAGGAAAGAGACGATTTTAGCTATCTAGCTAGCCACCAGAGGACAAAGACACAACGAGATGCAACAATTCAAGTTGACGTTTGGCTTCTGATGTGGTGTGATTGGTTTGATGCCGAATCCAAACTGGCTTCCCTTGACACTTTTTATGCACCAGGACCAATCGCAGCTGAGCTCACTCAGTTTAGCTGAACGCTAATTGGCCAAATACTCGCTTGCTTCCCTTGAATTCAATACTATGTGCGGCAACAATGTAATACTCTTTTTGACCAGACAGCATCAGATAGATATGCTACACATACAGAGGCAGAGGGGCGCTGTTTTGTTCACTCAGGTGCATTCTCTGGTGAGACACATTCAGCCTTTGGGGAATTGATGAAACAAGATGAATTATTTTGTTTATAAAAAAAAAGATCTTGACACATTTATGGAGGAAACCTGGCTTCCCTTGGCATCCATGAATACACACCCCGGATGATATCCAATCTCTGTTGGAAGCCACCTTGCAGGAAGATATCCAGCACTTTTACATCATTCACAACTTTCAATTAGAATGCCTGCCAAAGTAGGGGGAAAAATGTAATACATGAAGTAAACACCATGTAAACTGTAACAACTATCTCACTAACGGTTGCTATAACTCCAACCACTTATAGCTTTGATTAGTTTCGAAAAATGTATGTTTCTTATTTTTGTTTAGCTCAGTTTTACACAGCAAATTGGCCAGTGTTACCTGGTGTTGATTTTCTAGTGTTGATTGAGGTGTTAAATTAACTCTTTAAGTGTTAAATTAACTCTCATGGGTGTAAAATAACCCCAGTGTTGGTGTTAACAACCAGTGTTGAACAAAATCACGCCCATCATTATCATATTTCACAGCATGCTCTATCGCAGGTTGAATAGTTTTTTAAATCATATTTTTCTATATATATGTTTTGCATGTACATTGATTGATGAATTGATCTTATGCTACTGAAATATAAATAACATCCATTTTAATAAACTACTCCAATCTGTTACTTGGACTTACTGCACCTGTTAGTTACTGCACCCATTACTGTAATGGTTGTTCCAGTTTAGATGGTTTTTAGGTAGTCTCATATCTTCATCTTCCCAACCTGGCAGTCATTCTGAATGCAGGTTGCAGTTTAATAAACATTTTGGATATCTCCACTCTGGCTGGATTCCAATAGGAATTACACATCACTTTGCAAGCCATCAGAATGTGCGTTTCAGGCCACTGTATTAGGGTGAAACTAGGCCCTCAAAATAAGGCCTTACTAGTTGCATTGTGTTAAATAATTGTGTTTGAATGATAACCTATTCGCTTAGGATCTTGGCGAAGGCCACAGGACTGAAAATGGATGAATGTAACAACCATTTATCTGTCACTAACAAATACAGTCAAGGATAACTCTATAATTCACTCCAAAGGCAAGGCAATCTGGGAAATATGCAAATAAGGCTTTACTCTAAGCAGCATGCTAATTTAACAGTGAAAAGTGTGAACTATCCACTGGCCCAGTGTTAAATGTAACTCTGTCAGTGTTGATTTAACACTGGAGAATTTTGCTGTTTAAAATCTTTTTTAATGTTGTCTAGTCATAGTCGTTTTGAATAAAATATCATTAATTCTTAGTCACTTTTTTTCATTTTAATTATGATTTTGTCAACTAAATGCCCTTTCATTTTGTTCACATTTTAGTCACATCACATTTGTATTGCCTTATTAACCTATAGTAAACATAAATCACTGACTATAGCAAAACATCAATTCAGTACCTTATTGTTGAATTGTATTGAACATATAATCAGCAGTTGCTAATAGTGAATATTGAATTACATAATTACCAACTGATATTTAGTGTTTAATACCACTTGCACTTTAGGCCTCAACAAAGGCTTCTAAACAGACAGTGACTACTAAGTTTTTATTTTTCGTTCAATGAAATCAATAATTAAGTTGAAATATTATGTTTCAAAACAATCCAAAGAAAGAAAAAAATACATAAAGATAAAATCAATTCTGACACAAAACCGTTTAACAAATCATAGCAATACAATGCTGTCTACTTTCTTCATACTGTTTGTTTGTGTTCATTTGATTTTAGAGTGTCTGTTATGTAATGAATCTTGTAGAAATGTTGAGTCTTTGCTGGAGTGGTTGGTCTGGTTGAGTGTTGACGGAGTGTCTGTGTCCTTGTGTTGGGGGAGGGGAAAGGGTGGGGGTGGGGTCTGGGCTTGCAGCAGCTTGATGGAGGTGACAGTTGTGGTGGCCACTGCTGTGTCCATGGTTGGTGGAGGGGTTGGTGCTGGGGCTGAAACCTGGAACCCTGCTGGTGTTGGGGCCGGGACTGGAATCCTTGGGTTGGTGCTGGGACTGGGGAGTGGGAACCAGGAGCCAGAAACCAGGAGCTGGTGCAGGTGTTGGGTCTGTAGAGGGGAGGAAGAACAACCTGAGGAGCAAGCAGACGAGATATATGACTTGCTTTGCTCTCTGAAGCAGGGTGCCTATGAAAGGAGTGAGTGCTAAGTGTTAAGTGTTGAGGTGGAGCAACTGAAATGTAAAATTCCATGTTAATGACGCCTGCTGTTTGGTGCGACGCAGACCTGGTAGAGTCTTTACCTGATAAAGTAATGCAAGGATATGCCATTTTTCCAGTGAGAGCTTTTGTGCAGAACCCACTAAGGTGTTGCAGATGCCAAGATTATGAAGCAGTGTGTAGAAGGGAGATTACAATATGTGAGAAGTGGGCAGGAGGGCATGGGACAAAGGAATCTGTAGTATCGGTGGAAAGAAATGTGCATGTCAGTTCTGGGGTGCTCATGTTGCTGGGGATCAGAAGTGTCCGGTGCGATAGACAGGTTGAGATTGCCAGGGTTAGAGTAGAACAGAAGGTGTTATATGCTGAGGCAGTGTAGAGAGTAGAGGATGATGGGTCAAGGGTGAGTAGAAGGCCTAGGCCAATACAGAGTGATAGGAATTTTTGCTTCAGTAAGGTTGGCTTCTTAGCATTCATTGCCATGGTTATCAACTGTACTGAAGAAATGGCAGGTAAATCACAGAAAATAGATGTTGTGGTGGCAGCTGCAGAGAAGTAGTTGGGTGTACGAGGTTTTACTGCAGAAGAGTTGCAAGGTGTGCTGAACGAAAGAGTCCCATCCTCCCAGACCTGGTGTATAATCAGTTCAGGAATTGTGTGGTGAAAGTAGTGGAATGGGGCAGTGATAATAAAAAAAAATGAAATAGTGGTGCAATTTTTTCCTTTTAGGAACATGAAAATTTAAATAATTTAGTGTAGGTAGGCCGTGACTGGCCTCACGCTACAGTACTCTGTATGCACCTTAAAAGTTGGATGCAATCCACAAACCCAAAGAAGAAGAGCAAGCAGACCCACAAGGGAACCCCAGACCCAGAGGTCAATGGTGGTACTCTCCTGTTGGCTGCTCACTCCTGGTGAAGATCTGATCTTTGGTCCCTCCTCCGTGCCTCGTTTGGTGCTGGAAACCGGTTACTGGGTGGATGCTGGTGCTATGACTGGGCCTGCAGAGGGAAGGAAGGACAACCTGAGGAGCAAGCAGACACACAAGGGAGCTCTAGACCCAGAGTTCAATGGTGGCACTCCCCTGTGGTCCACTCGCTCCAGGTGAATGTTAGATGATCTTTGGTCCCTCCTCCACGCTTTGTCTGGTGTTCTGGTGCCGGAATCAGGGAGATGGGTCGTTGCTGATACTGGGACTGGGATTGGTGCTGGATCTACAGTATAGAGGGGAGGAAGAACAAATAAAACCACCCCCAGGCCACCAGTTGGGGAATCCTGGTGTAGAGAGAGGTAGGGGTAAAGAAAAATAGAGAGTGAGAAGGGGGGGGTGGTAGAGAATGTGTCCATCTGCCTTGGCTGGTGCTGGGGATGTGTGGCGTGGAGAGGAGGGATGCGGCGGCGAGGCTGGAGGACAGGTCTGAGGTTGGTATTGGTCTGGGCGGCACGGAGGGCCATTTAGATGTTGATGTCCTTTCATTTTGCCACCCCCCGTACTGCCCTCACCTGGTACAGGTATTTGTGGAAGTCTGTGATGGCGTGATCCCTGAGAAGGATAGTGATCCTCCTCAGGGTTGTTTGGTCCGTGGTTTGTTGTTGGTAGACCCTGACGTTCCTTTTCTTCTGCTTGATGGCACCAATGATCCTCCACTGCTGGCAGAGCTGGGCGGTGGTGCAACCGCCGAGAGGACCGTTCTGGAGGTTCTCTGCCATCAAGCGAGGTAGGGTCAGCAACCTGGGCCCAGACCACGGGGGACTCAACAAACAGGTGGCAGAAGTTTTCAGTGTCGGTAGGGGCAGTTCTCTTTATGTGTGTTATATGCCACCTATACATTAATTCCCTGGTGGGGCAGCAACCATGAACAGCCATCTATGAGATGTCTGTCTTTCTGTTTGGGATGCAGTGGTGATTGACATTTAACCATACCTGTTGCGGTCCCACGGCTGAGCTGTCTCTCAGGTTGGCGATGGTGTCCTTGGAGCGAATGTAGGCCACGATGTCCTTGTACTTACAAGATTCCTGCCCAGCCGTGGGCAGACCTAACCTGAAGGAAAAATCTCTGAATCAGAGAGGTGCTGGGGGCTGCCTTAATCGATGCCCACGTCCCATGTACCCACCCTATTTTACCAGTATACTGCTCTGAAGACCTCGGCCACGTCATCTTTGAAGAGATCCCAGAAGGTCTGATAGAATATTCCTGGGATCCCATCCAGTCCTGGTGATTTGTGTCCATTCAGGGAGCGAACAATCCCTCTGCGGTTAGGTCAGGGTTCTCGCTCTAACCACCCTCGATGACTCTGTCTACACCATCTAGGATGGTGGCCATAAAGGCCTCGTCGGTAGACTTCATGTCATACAGCCTACCGTAGAACTGCCTGGCCACCCCAGGATGTCGGCACTGCTGGTCACAGAGTCCCCTTGGTTGCTGTACAGGGAAATTATGTGTTTTTGCTTTGACCGTGTTCTGCAAAAGAAGAAGCAGGTGTATTTCTCCTCCTCCAGACCCTGGAGTTTTGACTTGTGCTGGATCTTCTCTTTTTGGTTTTGGCCAGCTCTTGGGCCACATCCCACCCCTCTAGCTGGAGGGGGCTAAGACGTTGTAGGGCCTTGTTGTGGTGTTCATTACTGTCCCTCTTCTCCCTAGCTTTCCTCCGCCCAATTCCCCGGAAGCATCCCTTGGCCCTGGCCTTTACCATTTCCCACCACTCGGGGAGTCAAATAGCTCTTTCAATATTCTCCACTCCAGGTATTGTCTGGAGAAGTAGAGCTTGACTGTTAGGATAGATGTATTCATCCTCCCTACTTACTCTCACTAGGCCTTCCCAATCTAAGGACACAGTCAGCATCTTGTGGTCTGAGAAGTGCACCGCTTGGCTTGTCAGGGAGAACATTCTGAGACCTGGCAAGAGCAAGTGCATGTCAATCCTGGAGTAGGATGCACCGGAGGAACTCACCCACGTTGGTGTTGGATGGTAGGTGCCACCGGCATCTGTAAGGGAGACGTCATCAATTAGTTTTTGCAGTTCATGTGTGCTACGGTCTCTCCTGGGCCTGCTGCGGTCGTTGTCTCGGAGGGCACTGGTGTGGGAGATAAGCAAGAGTGACTGAAGCTGTTTGAAGAGGGATTCTCTCTCAGCCACGTTGGTACACATTGAAGACCATCATGGGCGAACCCTGAATCTCAAGGCCTAAGACCAGGATTCTCCCGCTATCGACTAACCTGCTAGACTTAGGGGTTGGTAACCAATATGCCAACCCTGTCTGCTCTGGCAGTGTTGGAGCCTGACCAGAGAGAGCCGCCCTCTTCTTCCAGGTAGATGAGGTAGATATCTGCAGGGTTATTGGAGAGGTGTCCCAGGAAAGTCTGTCATCTGTCTGGGAACTGAATGCTTCTGATGTTGAGGGTGGATATTGTGTGGGTCATAATGGGTTATGAAGAGGGTATGGGTCCGGTGTTGGCCATGTCATTGCAGATTTGGATGAGGGCTTCTAACGGAATGATGGTGCTCCCTTTGGCTGCTCATGGGTCTTGACATGCCTCCCCACTGACTGCCTGGTGGCAACATAAAATGTGGGGACCCTGAGTAATAGTCCAGCCAATTGCTACTGAAAAATATGTTTTTGACAAACATCTAGTCACATAAGATAACATAAGATCAAAAACAATCAATGTACAGTACATGCAAAACACAGATATTGAAACAAACAATTTTAAAAAATCTACCTGCAACAGAGCATGCTGAGAAATATGACAAAGAGACCCCTCCAACATCTGTGGATACTCCATAGATTTAACTCTCTGTCTCTGGTTAATCTTAATGGAGTTAAAAGTACTCCGTCCCAATCAACTCCAGTTAGCAACACTAACTCCAGGGAGCATATCACTCTCTTGAGAGTTAGGGTAACTCCAAGTAGAGTCAATTTGACCCATTTTTTTTAACACTGATTTCAACTATCCTTGATTTACTGTGTAGCGTCTCACTCTCACCATAAAATCCTCACTAAGTTGTGAGTGAGCATAAGTCACGCTGCCGTTGTCTTATGCAGTTTATATCATATGATCAAAAGAACTGAAGATGTGGTAAACAATTAATCAATGTTACTCCATTAGACTCTTTAAAAGGTTTTATAAATCTCCCATTAATCTACAGTAAATTAAATAAAACAATGTTTGTTTGTATGAAGATGAGAGAGAGCTTACAGGGTTGATCTACTCAAGACTAAATTGGCTACTCTGTTTCTTGTATACCTGAGAGGAAGTTATTAATAAACTGACTAAGTCCTCAAACATTCATTCTGTTGACCATCCTCCTCACTAGACTAGACTACTGTGTGTGAAGATAGGATGAATCATGGCTTGGAGGTGTTAGACAATAGTGGCTGACTGTCTTGGTATGTGAGTGGTGAATAGAAAGAAGAGATAAAGAAGAGAAGTCCACCTCCAGCAGCATTCAGTCCTCGTCAAAGCCGAGCCAGACAGTCTAGACAACATAGCAGAACTCTGAACCGACAGGGAGGCGGGTGCCAGATGGACCTTCGGGGCTGCGACGGGCACAGATGGGGAGGTGGGTGGCACACAGGCATGACAGGACAGAAGCAACACTTCCACAGCCAGGATATGGAGAGGGGGAGAGAGACACAGACAGACAGAGAAATGGAAGAGAGAGAGAGAGAGAGAGAGAGAGAGAGAGAGAGAGAGAGAGAGAGAGAGAGAGAGAGAGAGAGACAACAAGGTACAAACCCATACATGGTGACAAAAATGAACATCTTTCCTGGAGCTTGATCAACGAAATGTGGGAATTGATTCACAAAATGCGCAGACAAAAGTTTTTTTCAAAACTGTACGTTGCGCCGGTGTTTTACTAATTAAAGCACTCACCAATGACCCAGTGATTATTATCAAGTAATTACCCATTGACTGTGAACAGTGAGTACTTTTAGCGTCAGAAAAATATTACACCAGGAAACAAATCAATCAGGATGTTCTTGCATGTTTTGTACACAGCACCTTCTCCAGTGTTAAATCAACACTGAGAGTGTTCAATTTAACACTGGTCCATTGTACAAACGTTGTGTTAAATTAACACAGTGTAAAGCCTTATTTACATATTTCCCAGAGTCCCTTGCCTTTCAAGTGAATTGTCGAGTTATCATCCATAACTGTATTTGTTAGTGACAGAGATAGTTGTTGCATGAATCCATTTTTAGTCCTGTGGCCTTCACCAAGAGAGACCTGAAGTGAAGATATTATCATTAAAATGTCGTTATTGAACAGAATACAACATACACAGAGTATAGAAAACATTAGGAACGTCTTCCTAGTATTGAGTTGCATCCCCAATTTTGCCCTCAAAAACAGCCTCAATTTTTGGGGCATGGACTCTACAAGGTGTTGAAAGTGTTCCACAGGGATGCTGGCACATGTTGACTCCAGTGCTTCCCGCAATTGTGTCAAATTGGCTGGATGTCCTTGCCTAGTTAAATAAAGGGGAAATTAAAATACATAAAATATGTAAAATTACACCTCCTAGACAGAACGCTAGTCTGTTGTAAGGCCTCACCCCTAATCCAGCTTTTCAACGCAGAGTGACTCGACCAGGGAAACATATTTAAGGAAAATAGATATTTGCAGTGTGCAAACTTATCATGACGGACATGAATGGCATTGAAAGTTTCTTTCATGTCCGTCATCACTTTCTCAGAATGAAAGTGAATAAAAAACTCAACTGATGTTAAAATTAACCCATGTTTGGCTAATCAGATTATTTATTTATATCTTATGATATTGCACAGATATAAAGGAATATATCAGGGCGCTTTTCATTTTTGAGAACATGTATCATGTCTGTCATCTGTCTGGGAACTGAAGTAAGTAATACATCTTGTTGAAAAGCTTGTTTCCAATATTGGAAGATATGGTACTTTTTATTTGACCTCCAATCTCTCATGGGAGTTATACAGTTCAAAGTATGGTTCTCTGTATTTCAAAGTCTGACAGAAAGGTCTACTTTCCATGAATGTCTCTGACACCCATGCCAGTGTATGTTAGTGCAATGGTGGTTTAAACTTGAGAAGAAATAGGGCCTGATTACAAGCTGAGACCACAGCGGAGACCTCACCAACAGATTCCTCTTTAACATCTCAAACCCAACCTTGGGTGCAGGGCTATTGTGCTGATTACAGGGGACTATAGAGAGCTGGAGAGCTGTTTGAGGCGAAAGGAAAACTGTCAGTTTGTGGAGAATAGGGCCTTTAATTTTGTCCCCCGTCAAAGCACTTCAACTCAACCACAGACTCACCATCATCACCACCATCCGGCTGCATGAAGATAGGTTGGTGGATGGTGGATGGAGATATTTTACTGAGGTTTTATCATAGTAAAGACGACATGAAGAGGACATGACCCCTAGCAACAGAGGTGTTTGTGTGTGTGTGTGACGCAGTCAACAGTGGCCTGCGTTTCCAGATGGCTGCATCTGGGCTCCACTGCTGGTCTCTCTGCTTCAGGGAGCGCTTCGTCTCCGTGAGAGAAACTCTGTGCAGTGGCAATATTTAAACCTGTCTTATTTCTCAGCACTTAGTCAGTGAATGTGTCTTTCTTTTTTTATTTTGGGGTGTGTATTTTTGGTGTCTATTTTGGACTAAAAGCATTCCTCCTCAAGCATACTACTCTCTCTGTCCACCTGAGCTCCTTCCGAGCTCCTCAGCAACATGTCATTACCCTGCCATCGTTCATGTTCCTTTAGTAAAATACCAAGTTGAGAATACAGTGATCCCAATGTAGGGGACTGGAGCGGACTGAACACAGCAGACCGTAGGGAGTGAGTTCACTGACGCACACTGTTGTATTCCCTAGGCAACTCTCACTCCCACACCATCACTATGACCCATCCATTCATTCATACACTCTTCCCCTGTAGGGGAACACGTTTTTGGGCGGTGGAGAACCTTTTTATATTGGTTCTTTGTATAACCATCTGTTCTACCAGGAACAAGGAATCATTACACTGTAAAAACAAATCCTGGCTAGTGGTTGCAGTGAAAATATAATATAATGACTGTATTTATTGAGCTGGATTAAGATGTTCTTGCTGTAAGGGACAGCAGGCTGCCATATTCAGATTACTTTGGAATTAACTACACTTGGGCAACAAACTCACAACATCTTGGTTGCCAGCAACCTGAATATCCTGCTACGCCAACGAGACTATATGGATATGACAGATATTGTTAAAAGATTAGAACCAATCGAGGGCTGTGCGTTCAACTCCCAGTAGAGGTTGAGTGCCAAGTATGCTCACAGTACATAATTTTACAAGATTTTACTGTATTACTTATCCTGTGAAATTACAATAACTTACTGGCTACTGAGTTTCTGTTAAAATACAGTAAATATCATAATTTACAAGAGTGTACTGTAATCAGAATACAGAAGCTCAGTCATTTTACAGCAATAACACCTTCAAGTTTGTTCAATATTTATTTTACTTTTAAAGTACTGAAATGTATACTTGGCAATACATCTATGGCCAATCTCTGTCATGCCCATAGACCTATTGGCTTAGCAGGAAATTCTGGTCATCACATGGTGAAGAGGGGAAGAACATGATGGTTCTTCACAACCATTATAGCATTAAACCTCTTGGGGATGAGTGCACGACTTGACCGTTTTGGAGAGCCTGGCGTGCCCAAAGTAAAATGCCTCCCATTCAGGCCCAGAAAATAGGATATGCACATATTTGGTACCATTGGATAGGAAACACTCAGAATTTTCTAAAACTGTTAACCATTTGTCTGTGAGTAAAACAGAACGGATATGGCAGGCGAAACCCCGAGGAATTTCTGTCCTGGAAAAAGTGGTTTTCACAGAGTGCCTCATTTGGAACCCCTCCCTCATGAAAATGCCCATAAAAGGGCATATGAATGCAGTACCGATCGCTTCCTCTGGATGTCAACAGTCTCGAGAAAGTGTTTTGATTCTGTTTGGATGCTTTAGAGCAGAGAAGAAGAGGAAATCAGGAAGTGTCCCTTTGGAAGTCTATAGGAGNGCTGTAGTTTCTGATTATAACGCGCGAACCAAATGGAGATATATGGATAAAATACATGACTTTTTCTAACAAAAGAACCATGGATTGTCTTCGTTGGACACTTAGGAAGACCTCAGCAGAAGTTCTTCAACAGGTAATTGATTTGTTTTCGCTGTGAAATGTGTTATGTGTGTGCCGTGATGGCTAATGAATTCATGGCTATGGGAAAAATATGTGAGGTGCTACCCTCAAACAATCAAATGTTGTGCTTTCGCCGTAAAGCCTTTTTGAAATCTGAAATATTGCCAAGAAACAGAGCTTTTGATGAGTATGGAACACTTGTATATTGGTGGATGTTTAATAATTCAACTTTTGGATTTTGAATTTGGCGCCTTGCATTTCACCTGGTAGTGTCGGGAGTGGGGCGCTAGCGCACCAGCAATCCCCAAGTTAAGGAACCCTTCCTGATATGACAATAACCTTTTGCGAAAAATTGTTTAACATATAACCCTCATCCCTGACAAAGAACCCCTAAATAAATAAAACATCTGAGATTGTAAAAAGGTGTTACCTAAAACCATATAGGGTTATTCAATTGTCACAATAGGAGAACCCTCTGAAAATAAAATGTTTTGGTTCCAAGTGAAACCCTTTCACGAATACAAGGTTTCTACGTTGATCACTTTCATCACTTAAAGGTTCTAAGTAGAACCTTTTTCACCACCAAAGGGTTCTCCTATGAGGAAAAACTAAGAACCTTTTTTTTTTAAAGAATGTATATCTATCCAGTCACTTTCATTTATAAGTCAAAGTCACTAAGTCACTATGGCAACATAAATTGTTGTCCAATAAAAAACATTAAGGTAACACAAAGTGACCTCGTCAAGAGGTTAGGACCTCTTGGCATACCGGTTAAGGTGTTAGCTTGACATTTATTGGACCCTGGTTTGAGTGCCAGTTGAGGCTACCCCCCTGAATTTGCTACAATACAGTCCATCACCTTCAGTATATATTCATGTAGTTGTCAACGTGTCAACATAAAATATATATCCAATTGAAATATGCCACAGTTATATTAAGATACAATAGAAATATGAGTAGAGACATCAATAGTGTTCTATCTGTTTCTGAGGTAGGTAGGGTAGGTATTTTAGGCAAAGGGAACACAGAAAGTTAAATATTGTCAATAATTCCCTAAGAAATGTTTAATGGAAAAAGGATAAAAGGCCTTTTGTTTCCTTTTTTGTTTGTACTGGAGGTGCCAGATGCAACTTTTCATTGATGGCACCAAAGCATCGATGGCCTCAAGCAACTCTTATGTAAGAATGCCATGCTATTTGAGTGTTCTGTTGCCCCATTTTAACAACACAGGTCATATAAACTAGCTAGTGAACTGTTCCTGGGTGTCCATTTCCTACAGCAAGTCATTTTGTAAACAACAGCAGGGCTGGGTAGGTTACTTTCTAAATGTAATCCATTACAGTTACTAGTTACCTGTCTAAAATTGTAATCAGTAACACAACTTTTGGATTACCCAAACTCAGTAACGTAATCTGATTACATTCACACTTTTAGATTACTTTCCCCTTAAGAGGCATTAGAAGAAGACAAACATGTATGTTACCAATTGAACGACATCTATTGCAGGATAAATAAATATTAAAGTTTACATAGCTGCCCATATATTGATGTAAAATTTTACTTTATGGGTTGGTTATGTAGGCTTCTTCTAACCCTTTGCTTTCCACTAAACTCAGCAAAAAAAGAAACGTCCCTTTTTCAGGACCCTGTCTTTCAAAGATAATTTGTAAAAATACAAATAACTTCACAGATCTTCATTGTAAAGGGTTTAAACACTGTTTCCAATGCTTGTTCAATGAACCATAAACAATTAATGAACATGCACCTGTGGAACGTTCGTTAAGACACTAACAGCTTACAGACGGTAGGCAATGAAGGTCACAGTTATGAAAACTTAGGACACTAACGAGGCCTTTCTACTGACTCTGAAAAACACCAAAAGATAGATGCCCAGGGTCCCTGCTCATCTGTGTGAACGTGCCTTAGGTATGCTGCAAGGAGGCATGAGGACTGCAGATGTGGCCAGGGCAATAAATTGCAATGTCCGTACTGTGAGACGCCTAAGACAGCGCTACAGGGAGACAGGACGGACAGCTGATCGTTCTCGCAGTGCCAGACCACGTGTAACAACACCTGCACAGGATCGGTACATCCGAACATCACACCTGCGGGACAGGTACAGGATGGCAACAACAACTGCCCGAGTTACACCAGGAACGCACAATCCCTCCAGCAGGGCGCAGACTGACTGCAATAGGCTGAGAGAAGCTGGACAGGGCTTGTAGGCCTGTTGTAAGGCAGGTTCTCACCAGACATCATTGGCAACAACGTTGCCTATGGGCACAAACCCACCGTCGCTGGACCAGACAGGACTGGCAAAAAGTGCTCTTCACTGACGGTTTTGTCTCACCAGGGGTGATGGTCGGATTCGCGTTTATCGTCGAAAGAATGAGCGTTATACGAGGCCTGTACTTTGGAGCGGGATCGATTTGGAGGTGGAGGGTCCGTCATGGTCTGGGGTGGTGTGTCACAGCATCATCGGACTGAGCTTGTTGTCATTGCAGGCAATCTCAACGCTGTGCGTTACAGGGAAGACATCCTCCTCCCTCATGTGGTACCCTTCCTGCAGGCTCATCCTGACATGACCCTCCAGCATGACAATGCCACCAGCCATACTTCTCGTTCTGTGCATGATTTCCTGCAAGACAAGAATGTCAGTGTTCTGCCATGGCCAGCGAAGAGCCCGGATCTCAATCCCATTGAGCACGTCTGGGACCTGTTGGATCGGAGGGTGAGGGCTAGGGCCATTCCCCCCAGAAATGTCCGGGAACTTGCAGGTGCCTTGGTGGAAGAGTGGGGTAACATCTCACAGCAAGAACTGGCAAATCTGGTGCAGTCCATGAGGAGGAGATGCACTGCAGTACTTAATGCAGCTGGTGGCCACACCAGATACTGACTGTTACTTTTGATTTTGACCCCCCCTTTGTTCAGGGACACATTATTCNAACTGCCCGAGTTACACCAGGAACGCACAATCCCTCCATCAGTGCTCAGACTGTCCGCAATAGGCTGAGAGAGGCTGGACTGAGGGCTTGTAGGCCTGTTGTAAGGCAGGTCCTCACCAGACATCACCGGCAACAACGTCGCCTATGGGCACAAACCCACCGTCGCTGGACCAGACAGGACTGGCAAAAAGTGCTCTTCACTGACGAGTCGCGGTTTTGTCTCACCAGGGGTGATGGTCGGATTCGCGTTTATCGTCGAAGGAATGAGCGTTACACCGAGGCCTGTACTCTGGAGCGGGATCGATTTGGAGGTGGAGGGTCCGTCATGGTCTGGGGCGGTGTGTCACAGCATCATCGGACTGAGCTTGTTGTCATTGCAGGCAATCTCAACGCTGTGCGTTACAGGGAAGACATCCTCCTCCCTCATGTGGTACCCTTCCTGCAGGCTCATCCTGACATGACCCTCCAGCATGACAATGCCACCAGCCATACTGCTCGTTCTGTGCGTGATTTCCTGCAAGACAGGAATGTCAGTGTTCTGCCATGGCCAGCGAAGAGCCCGGATCTCAATCCCATTGAGCACGTCTGGGACCTGTTGGATCGGAGGGTGAGGGCTAGGGCCATTCCCCCCAGAAATGTCCGGGAACTTGCAGGTGCCTTGGTGGAAGAGTGGGGTAACATCTCACAGCAAGAACTGGCAAATCTGGTGCAGTCCATGAGGAGGAGATGCACTGCAGTACTTAATGCAGCTGGTGGCCACACCAGATACTGACTGGTACTTTTGATTTTGACCCCCCCTTTGTTCAGGGACACATTATTCGATTTCTGTTAGTCACATGTTTGTGGAACTTGTTCAGTTTATGTCTCAGTTGTTGAATCTTGTTATGCTCCTACAAATATTTACACGTTAAGTTTGCTGAAAATAAACGCAGCTGACAGTGAGAGGACGTTTCTTTTTTTGCTGAGTTTACATAATAATATGATTAAATTCGATATTTACATTAAAAACCAAAGTCTATCAGAATTCCAGTCATTCCAATAAATGTTATACCCCTTGATCTTCAAGAATAGGACTTGGAAATATGGAAGTATAGATTAGCCAAATTGTTTTACCTGAGCATAATCCCAAAATGAAGGACTTATTAGCCAGCCCTACTCTGTTGTTTATGATTTTATTGTCATGGAGGACTGATTGGGCTCATTGATTACAGTTGAAAAATAAATGCTGCGCTCATGGAATGACATGCTTTGAGCACTACTGAAAAGTGCTATTTACATCTGAAAAATGAAAGCCATATGCCTCATTTGCTATAGGCATATTGTTTACCTTTTTGTTGGCGACACTTTGATATCTTGATAATATGCAGCTGCTTAAAGGTCAAATCCACAGAGGAAACAATAACAAAACGGTCGCCCCGCCTCTGTTTTGGTAAAAAGCTAAGGGATGGGCCTGGAGAAATGTAACCACTCTCAGATTAATAGACAGAGCTGTGAATGCAAGGTCTGAACATCCATGATATCAAAATTATTGTTTTAACCATGTTATGAGGCTATACAGTGTTTGTTTACATTTACAATGTTTACAAACACTGGAGTAAAGCAAGATTATATTTTGGGTTTTCATGGAGTGTGACAGTTGAACTAAGCTAATGAGGCATTTACAAGTTATTTTCATCAAGAATCAATTGACATATATTTACAGTTAAAGTCGGAAGTTTACATACACTGTAGCCAAATACATTTAAACTCAGTTTTTCACAATTCCTGACATTTAATCCTAGTAAAAATTCCCTGTCTTACGTCAGTTAGGATCACCACTTTATTTTAAGAATGTGAAATGTCAGAATAATAGTAGAGAGAATGATTTATTTCAGCTTTTATTTCTTTCATCACATTCCCAGTGGGTCAGAAGTTTACATACACTCAATTAGTATTTGGTAGCATTGCCTTTAAATTGTTGAACTTGGGTCAAACGTTTCGGGTAGCCTTCGACAAGCTTCCCACAAGAAGTTGGGTGAATTTTCTCCCATTCCTCCTGACAGAGCTGGTGTAACTGAGTCAGGTTTGTGGGCCTCTTTGCTCGCACACACTTTTTCAGTTCTGCCCACAAATGTTCTATAGGATTGAGATCAGGGCTTTGTGATGGCCACTCCAATACCTTGACTTTGTTGTCCTTAAGCCATTTTGCCACAACTTTGGAAGTATGCTTGGGGTCATTGTCCATTTGGAAGACCCATTTGCAAACAAGCTTTAACTTCCTGACTGATGTCTTGAGATGTTGCTTCAATATATCCACATAATTTTCCTTCCTCATGATGCCATCTATTTTGTGAAGTGCACCAGTCCCTCCTACAGCAAAGCACCCCCACAACATGATGCTGCCACCCCCATGCTTCACGGTTGGGATGGTGTTCTTCGGCTTGCAAGCCTCCCCCTTTTTCCTCCAAACATAACAATGGTCATTATGGCCAAACAGTTCTACTTTTGTTTCCTCAGACCAGAGGAATGGCTGTTTTGGAGCAGTGGCTTCTTCCTTGCTGAGATACTTTTGTGCCTGTTTCCTCCAGCATCTTCACAAGGTCCTTTGCTGTTGTTCTGGGATTGATTTGCACTTTTCGCACCAAAGTACTTTCATCTCTAGGAGACAGAACGCGTCTCCTTCCTGAGCGGTATGATGGCTGCGTGGTCCCATGGTGTTTATACTTGGGTACTATTGTTTGTACAGATGAACGTGGTACCTTCAAGCTTTTGGAAATTGCTCCCAAGGATGAACCAGACTTGTGGAGGTCTACCATTTTGTTTCTGAGGTCTTGGTACTTTTCTTTTGATTTCTTTTGATTTTCCTATGATGTCAAGCAAAGAAGCACTGAGTTTGAAGGTAGGCCTTGAAATATATCCACAGGTACACCTCAATTGACTCAAATGATGTAAATTAGCCTGTCAGAAGCTTCTAGAGCCATGACATAATTTTCTGGAATTTTCCAAGCTGTTTAAAGGCACAGTCAACTTAGTGTATGTAAACTTCTGACCCACTGGAATTGTGATACAGTGAATTATAAGTGAAATAATCTGTCTGTAAACAATTGTTGGACAAATTACTTGTGTCATGCACAAAGTAGATGTCCTAACTGACTTGTCAGATCTATAGTTTGTTAACAAGACATTTGTGGAGTGGTTGAAAAATATGTTTTAATGACTCCAACTTAAGTGTATGTAAACTTCCGACTTCAACTGTATATAATTTACAAGTCCAAAAATGGACATAGCAACTACAGATTGCCCCTTCAAGTCTATCAAAAGTGTGCAAGTTTGAGCATGTGTCCATTAGGCCTATGGATAAAAATAATTATCTCCATGAGTTAGATTGAGCAATAAAAGCCCTACTTTTATTGCATAGGCTGGGATCCGCGCTGTGCAGCTGTTATTCCATAGGCTGGGATCCGCGCTGTGCAGCTGTTATTCCATAGGCTGGGATCTGCACTGTGCAGCTGTTATTCTATAGGCTGGGATCTGCACTGTGCAGCTGTTATTCCATAGGCTGGGATCCACGCTGTGCAGCTGTTATTCCATAGGCTGGGATCCGCGCTGTGCAGCTGTTATTCTATAGGCTGGGATCTGCGCTGTGCAGCTGTTATTCCATAGGCTGGGATCCGCGCTGTGCAGCTGTTATTCCATAGGCTGGGATCCACGCTGTGCAGCTATTATTCTATAGGCTGGGATCCGCGCTGTGCAGCTGTTATTCCATAGGCTGGGATCCGCGTTGTGCAGCTGTTATTCCATAGGCTGGGATCCGCGCTGTGCAGCTGTTATTCCATAGGCTGGGATCCGCGCTGTGCAGCTGTTATTCCATAGGCTGGGATCCGCGCTATGCAGCTGTGCAAGAGCCCGTTTTTCACTGGCTGTCCACTGGTTTCAAAAACAATGGTTGAAAGGCAGCTTACACTTCTTGAATTCAACCATTATTGGGTTAAAAAAAATACACATTTAGATTTGTGAACAGCCATCCACCATCCGTAAGGCGCAAATATCTAAATGAGAGAGCAGCAGTGTGGTTCACATCAATCCTCTATGTAGATATCAATAATAAGTGATATCTGTATCACCGTAGACTACACCACTGCTGTCATCCTTACCTCCAAGCGTTTATTCAAGTTGGATAATCTTTGGATGCCAACAGCAGTCGCACCATTGGAAGACATAGCTTGGACTGTAGCCTACAAAAGCCTATTGCTGCTCTTTTCCCACAATCCATCAAACACATCTGGTGTGTCATCATAGTGGTCTCTGACTTGTGGTCAGACTCGCTCAGGTGGAACAAACTTAAACTTGCGCCTTTTTGGAATGCTGATGTGAATGTCATTGAGAAAATAGAGAAGAGTCCCAAAAAATGTTTTTCAAACATCCTTTCTCAATTTAAAAGTAATCCTCGAAGTAATCATCTAGTTTTTCAAAAGCATCTGCAATCTGATTACAATATTTTTGCTGGTAACGTAACGGATTACAGTTACCGATTTTTTGTAATCCCCAACCCTGAACAAGAGTAAACTCCCATGAAGGCTGTTGTTGTTGTTGTTGTTGTTGTTGTTGTTGTTGTTATTGGGAGAGAGTACACGTCATTGTCTGAGTCAGTCACTTTTAACCTACAAATGTGAACCTTCCCCTTCCTCCCCTCTCTGTTTAACTGTGAGTTCTATCCGCATCCTCCTCCTCCACCCCTCTTGTTTACCTGTCCTATCCCTTTGTGTGCAAATGTGTGTGTGTGTGTATGCGTGCGTGTGTGTCACCTGGCTAACAGTGACATTCCAGGTTGTCACTGATCTCCTCTCCTACACATCTCTCAGGTTTCAACTAGGACAGAACCATACCTTCCTGTCCTCAGTAAGAAGCAGGTGTTCAGTATTGTTTTGAGGTAGCCAGCCCCCACTCCACACCCAAGTATCAGTAATGTGGATAGTAGACGACTTCCGCTTAATGTAAACAGTTTTTATTTTTATTTGAGTCAATTAACATAGTGTTCTGTCCAGTAGCAATATTTATTATATGGCCTGATTGTTGTTGTTGTCAAACATACTGAATGTTACTGCAATAAATGTCCATTTGAATCACCTTGATTGATGTGAATATTATTGGTTGTTATCAGGTACTGTAACTAACAAGCAATGTGCGTCGACTAGAGATTGTCCTGGTCAGATCACATGGACAGAAAAGAAAGCTTTTGTCTGGGGCCAGGAGGTTATGTCTATGTCTCTGCTACAGAAGAGAAAGGATGCTCTAAGGAATTTCCAAAACACGATGTAGTACTCCTAACCATGATTTTAGCGAGAGTGCATTTTTATATAAAAAAGGGGAGAATGCAGTAGTTGGAGCTAGGAACTCAGATGTTGGTTATGTGCAAAAGTAGGTCAGATTAAGTCTTGTCATTATGAACAAAACAGAACAGGCAAGTGGAAACAGGAGGTCTCTGGCAGAAAGAGAGAGAGAGTGAAAGGGAGAGACAGAGAGAGAAAAAGAAAGAGTGAAAGAGAGTGTCCTATTTCCATTTCTGTTCTACCCAACTAGCAATGTTTTGTGATCAGCAGCTGTTTCTTCATAGAACGCCACTAGGCCAGCCTTATCATTTTCTTATTTTCTTCACCTTCCTCCTCTGAATCCACCACTCCATCTTAGAGGGAAGAATTATCTTTAATTGTTTTTCATGATTGTTGGTTTTCACCCTAGTGTGAGAGCTGTATTTTCAGCATCAGGCTACCACATACTGAATTAGAAAAACACAAAAAAACACAAAACGTTTAAAGATTTTTCTTTGAGGTTTCTACCCTGCAACAGTCTCTTTAATGGTTGTGATGACACAAGGTAATATCTGTAGTGGGTTATCTACAGATTTATCATGTCTGAGAAGTTCAATCTAAATGGTTGCTTAAAATCACTTTCAAAAGCATGAGCGTGTCGGTCAGTATCCTGTTTCTAACAACACTGGAAGTGAAGTGTCGTCATTGCACGTGTGTGTGCGTGAGGGCTNGGGGGGGGGGGGCTCTTTCACTTACGGGAACTTGTCACTAGACTTCCCTGTTTTCAACAGACTTTCCTGGCATGGGCTTGTGAATGTCCCCCCGGCCTCTGTACTGTTTCTCAACCGGGATTTACACAAAACACGGTCCCTGGTACAATCTGCTCCAAGGCCTGTGGAGAGGAGAGGAAGGGAGATCTGAGGAGGAAAAGTGAAAAGCGAGAGAGAAAAAGAGAAAGTGTGAAGAAAGGGCTGATAACAGAATTGACCTGGCTGGATTTCAGCTTGACCTGTCAACATATGGCTCACAATGATGACCTCACAGGTATACCTGTCCAGTGCGGTTTGGTTTGCCTTAGTGATGACATCCTGCTGTTGTGGATGGAAACCAGGTTATTTAGGGATCTTTGTGTGTGTGGTGGTGTGTGTGTGTGCGCACTAGGAGACCACAGAGTGATGTTGAGGTGACGTCCCACACAGGACCAACATCCTGTAAACACCTGGCTTTATTGTCCCTCATCGCCATGGTGACCAGGTTTATTGTCCAGGTGTTTGTTCTAGTGAGGTTTAATTATGCAATGACATCTTCGCCGCCATCATCCAATCCATCCATCCGTGGAATGGAACGGAACCTGAAAGCGGAATGGCACTTATCCCAATTTAGAGCTGTCGTGGGTCCAGAATTATCATGGAGCGTTTAGATGATGTCATAAAGATCCCTTCCTTTCTGAGGTCTGTTGATGGAGTGGCAGTAGTGCATGGCCTAGCTGTTACCATAGTAGCCTAATACGGCTCAAGTCAATAACAGTGCAGTATTATTATTGGGTGCTAATTGAGATTTCCCAAGAGAGAGAGTATGTGATCCAGAGACACATCTTTGTTTTTCAAACTTCTGTTCAGCACATGTTCTATCAAGGGCCTTGACACACACACACACACACATCTGACACAGTCGAAGCCTGTTTACATTTGCCCTCCAACCTCTTCTGATTCACTTGGCCTTGGATGAAACGTCTGAAAACCGGGAACTCCTAACAGTTAAGCTGGCTCTGGAAGAATGGCGTCACTGGCTGGAGGGCTCTGTAACCCCCTTCATCGTGTGGACTTACTATAAAAACCTGTCCTACATCCAGACCGCCAAACGTCTGAACTCCCGGCAAGCCAGGTGGGCCTTGTTCTTCGGTAGATTCAATTTCACACTCACTTATCGCCCGGTTCGAAGAATACCAAGCCTGATGCCCTCTCTCGCCAGTTCACCACCGACAACATGGGTACCGAGCCAGAAGCCATTGTGCCATCCACCTGCATCGTTGCCACCGTCACCTGGGAGATTGAGTCCCGTATCTGCCAGGCTCAGCAGAACCAGCCTGACCCGGGTAACGGTCCTAGTAATACGCTGTTTGTTCCAGATTGTGTTCGCGCTCTTCTTCAGTGGGGCCATTCTACCCACCTCACCGGTCACCCTGGTATGAACCGGACCCTCGCCTTCCTGCGTCAGCGCTTTTGGTGGCCCACCGTGGAGAGAGATGTCCGGGAGTTTGTCTCAGCCTGTTCGGTTTGTGCCCGGGAACAAATCCTCCACTAAACCCACTTCCGGTCTGCTCCGCCCTCTTCCCATACCCAGTCGCCCCTGATCACACATAGCTCTGGACTTCATCACTGGCCTTCCCCCATCTAACGGTAACTCTGTCATCCTCACCATTATCGACAGGTTTTCCAAAATGGCACTTCATTCCCCTCTCCAAGCTCCCGTCCTCCAGGTAGACTGCGGACTTGCTAGTATCCCATGTGATTTGTCTGCATGGCATCCCCACTGACATCGTTTCCGACAGAGGACCCCAGTTTACCGCCCAGGTATGAAGATCCTTCTGTTCAGCTCTTGGTCTCAATGTCAGTCTTCTGGATATCACCCCCAGACCAAACGGGCCAACCAAGAGATGGAGACTGCCCTACACTGCGTGACTTCTGCTAACCCTTTCCTGGAGCGCTCAGCTATCCTGGGTTGAATATGCCCATAACACCCTCACCAACGCCTCGTCAGGTATGTCACCCTTTGAGTGTGCTCTGGGTTACCAACCCCCCTTGTTCCCCGCCCCAAGAGGTTGTGGTTCCCTCTGTCCAGGATCATCTGCGCCTTGTCACCATACCTGGAGGAAGGCCCGGGCTGCCCTTTGTGCCTCCAACAGGACCCAGTCCCAAGCCAACCGTCGCTGGGCCACAGCTCCAGTCTACACCCCGGGTCAAACGGTATGGCTCTCATCGAAGGACCTGCCATTGAAGGTGCCATCGAAGAAACTTTCCCCCTGATTCATTGGTCCCTTTGAAATTGACCGTGTCATTAACCCCTCTGCGGTGAGCCTGAAACTGCCAGCTTCTCTCAGGATCCATCCTACCTTCCATGTATCCCTGATTAAACCTGTCTTCTCCAGTCCCGTCTCCTCCTGCAGCAGCTCCTCCACCCCCTCGGCTCATCGATGACCATCCTGCCTATACCGTCTGGTGGCTTCTGGACGTGCGCCGTCGTGGCTGGCAGTACCTGGTGGACTGGGAGGGATACGGGCCTGAGGAGCGCTGCTGGGTGCCTTGCCATCACATTCTGGACCCCTCCCTCTTACGGGATTTCTATACCTCACACCCAGATAAGCCTGCTCGGGCGCCAAGTGGGGGGGTTACTGTCACATCTGCTCCTGCAACGCCCTATACTGCTCATCCTGTGTCTCCTTGACCTGCCACCACTCCCCCAGTACTCTCTCCTTCTACCCCCCTCTCTCTCTGTGTGTGGTTGGTTGTGTGGGTGGGTGTGGTTGTGTGGGGTTGTGTGTGTGTGTGTGTGTGGGGTTGTGTTTGTGTGGTTGTGTGTGTGTGTGGTCAGAGCAGCTGCAACCTGTTCCATAATCAAGACCTCTACAAATACTCAGCCCTGGCACTTCCACGATGCCAAGTCGTAATCTCTGCTCAGTCAGTCTACGCTTCTAGCCGATTGTTACTATTCAGATCCTGTTGTGCCTGTTTTCCTTGACTGACGCTGTTTTCCTCTCCGCTACAGTTCTGCCCGGTCTCCAGTCCCAGGTCTCCTCATCCTGCTACTGTCTTGGATTCCCCTCCGGACCTGCTTACCCTGTCTCAACCCCTCTCTCCAGCTTCCACACCTGGTTTCCAGCAACCCGCCTGAGCATCCCCTGACCTGCACTCCATCTTCCCCCTGTGTTTCAATAAATACCTTGGTTACGTCATCCCAGTCTCCTCGTCTGAGTCTGCTCTTGTGTTCCACTCCGCGTAACATGTAGACACTCGGCCCTCCGTGGAATGAGTTTGGCCCTTGTCAAAAGCTTTGTTCACACTGCAGGCCTTAATGCTCAAATCAGTTTTGTTTTTCAAATCGATTTGGGACTACTGACTTTCCAAACAGCAAGTTACAAGTGACAAAAACAGATTTGTGTCCGTTCAGACAGCAGTCATTTGCTGACAAGGCTACGCTAATTATCATAGTAACGATGGGTATGTAGGCAGTGGTGTAGGCTGATTGCTGGTGCTTCCTATCACTCAGAAGTTATGTAGCAACATAGCCTGCCATGGACATTTCCAAGTTGCTTTGAATGTTAAACATCATAGGGTAACAACACTTTTAAAACCACAAAGGACAGCAGGATCCATCTTTCAAAATGAGTCCTTTATGGCTAGCCACAGCAGTCAACTAGCTAGCTAGGCAGTTGTTTAGCTTTCTAGCACTAATTTGTTTGTAAACAATTAACAAGTTAGTTATCTACCATATGTTCTTGTCAAACTGTCAACGGAGTAGCAAGCAACAAGATATGCCAAATAACAGTCTAAACTACTTGAGGGTAAATAAATAAATAAGATTTGTCTGTTCAGATACAAATCTGATTCCTGGCTATGTGACTTGTATTTGAATTCAAACCAGCTACGAAGGTTTTTTTGGCTGTTCAGACTGCCAGGAAAAATAACAGATTTGAGTCAACTGCCAATGTGAACACGGGTTTAGAGACTTACCCAAACAGCTGTAATCGCTGCCACAGGTAATTCAGCGCTACCCTCCTGTGGGTTTTCACTCAAACCCCAGTTGTAACTAATCTGATTCAGTTTATCAACCAGCTAATGTGCACTAGATTAGGGTTGGAGTGAACACCTACAGTACTGGACAGTAGCTCTCCAGGAACAGGGTTGGAGAACCCTGTTCTAACGTCTGACTCGGGGGTGAATGCTTACTATATAATCAAGATATATTCGTGTTTTTTCAGAAAAATAAATACATTTTCTTCCACTAAAACGTTACAGAGTGTTGTGTGTTTATTGTTTACAGATTATTTCTTTATCCCACTTTATAACAAAATGTGTAAAAAAATCAAGGGGTGTGACTACTTTCTGAAAGCACTGTATCACTGACATTGGTACAACACTCACTAACCGGGTGCAACGAGTATAGCCTCCTATAACGAATGCCACGAAATGTGTTAATGAGCCACAACAATACCATACACCCACAAAAGGTTTTTAGATTACCAA
The DNA here is from genome assembly GCA_003317085.1 of Hucho hucho. NCBI lineage: Eukaryota > Metazoa > Chordata > Actinopteri > Salmoniformes > Salmonidae > Hucho > Hucho hucho. The sequence goes on along the minus strand of QNTS01000786.1, from coordinate 343,711 downwards.
AATACAGTATGGTGCTGTCAAGATGGCTTGAATGAGAGGACCAAGGTACAGCGCAGACTGAGTTCCACATCTTTTAATTAGGTGAAACTTAACAACAACACCAATAAGCAACGCTCTGACGAAACTGTGTAGCGCAGCAGCACATACACAATACAAAACAATCACCCACCAAGCAAGTGGGGAAATGAACTAACTTAAATATGGTCCCCAATTAGAGGTAAAGACAAACATCTGCCTCTAATTGGGAACCATCAAAAAACCAAACATAGAAAATAAAACAGACCAAAACCCCCCTGATCACGTTCTGACCAAAACACCCTAGATGAGTCAGAAGGCTATCTGTGGCCAGGACGTGACAGGTGCTGTATTCTGTGGGGTGATACTGAATTACTGGTTGTACAGTATCCAGTAAGTTACTGTCAATTTTCAGGACAAAAATACAGTACTGTATTCTGTGGGGTACAGCATTCTCACTAATGGGTGTAAGAAATATAGCCTCTTACAAGGCACGCCTCAAAATATGTTAATGAGACAGATGCTTCCCCCCCACAACCCTAATTCACAGTATGCTGCTGTAAATATACAGCAAAACCGGTAATACAGTACTTTATTGTAAAATGGTTTTCATTTTACAGCAGTGTAGCAGAATGCTATTGAGCCCTCATAATGCATTGCTCTTTACAGCACTGTTTTGCTGTGAATTTACAGCAATTTCTTAGTGTGTTTTCCACCCATTCTTCTTCTTACATTTTCATGAGTCATGAACTCCCTGAGTGTTTTTCATATGACACTATAAATAAACCAAATGTATCTGCTCTGTTCATGTGTGCATGTGAGTGCTCACTGAAGTGTACTGCTAACCAAGTGCTTAATTATTCAAGACGTGGAAAAGGCTGTGTTTTCTTAGACGGAGGAGTGCCTGCGTCATCTCTGAGTGCGTGTCACTGTGTCATTCGTTCCTACGTGCCTCTGCCCGGTGACAATAATAGAAAGGATCGTGGCACTTGTCGTTGTCACACAGCGTGTGTCATCTGAAAAAAGACCAGTGTGACTCAGAGCTAGAAATCAGGGTGGTGGTCAGATGAAAAGACCTTCTGCGTGACACAAACACACTGCGAAATCCACCCCACCGCCTCAATGTGACTCCATGGGGCTGAATCGTTCATACACCGAACAGTCTCTATGGCTCTGGACCCGGTTTCCAATAGCGATAGAAATGTTCTGTAGCCTAGTATGTTTGTAGGTCTAAGTGATTTCTATTAGGCTATGTTTGCCATGCGTTATCTATTCAGTTTCCTCGTGCTATTTTGTATGCAATGTGTGATTATGTAAATTCTGCATTTCTTCAGTTTGTGTAAACTGTGAGCAAAACGGAATAAATCCAAAGTCAAAGTCGCTCGATCCCTTGTTTGCTACGGAAAATATCAAGGTGACCTAAAAATAGGATATGATGACAATTGTTTTCGTAATTGCTCAACAAATCATTGTAGTCTAATGGCAGGCAGGAATTGGGCTTCAAGTAAGCCTACAATTATCCTACAATTAAATCATTAAACAAATTATTGAGGGACAGATCGCAATTTACTGGGGGGAGGGGTGGTCCAAAATAGGGGAGGGCTTTACATTTTTTTGTTTTTGCTTTGGATAGGGTTGTGTGGTTTTTTATTGGGCAGGGAGGGTAATGCGTTTTTTATTGGGCAGGGAGGGTAACGCGTTTTTTATTGGGCAGGGAGGGTAACGCGTTTTTTATTGGGCAGGGAGGGTAACGCGTTTTTTATTGGGCAGGGAGGGTAACGCGTTTTTTATTGGGCAGGGAGGGTAACGCGTTTTTATTTCCTGGTTAACATTCGCTGTTTTGTAGGTTTTACTTTATAGATTCTTCCATCCTGGCCAAATTTCCTCATCTGCTTGCATATATCATGGTGTTTTGGTACTAACGTTAGGCACTATGCTTTTCCATGTGCTAACTCTTACTATACCACAGGTCAGTATAGTCTACCAGTCTAACGGTCTATCCTGCCCGCTAGAGACCATTCATAGTGACAATAGTCAGCTCTGCAATAGGCTAACTAGAAATAAAAGCATTCAAAGCTGCATCAATGTTCAATATGAATTGACAAGAACAAATAGGAATAGCTTCTTCCTAGGTTCTGGCCTACAAAAATTTGAAGTGAAGAACAGCACAAAAGCCCTGTGCCTTTGCTTCATTTGATTTGAATCCGTTGTGGGTCTCTACTCTCAAACGTTTACAAGGTCTAGACAGGCACAGTAGCAGGTAGCAGTCTGGCTGTATTTTTACTGATACTGAAAGCGCTGTCTGTTTCAGATCATCATTCTTCCAAGTCGTCCTATTATAACGTGGCCACATTATGCTATCTCCTGGCAGGCCCAGATATTCAGGAGACCTTAACACACGCTCTGCCTCCTCTCCAGTCCCAGCGGCTATTCTTCATGCACCTCGAACCTAACGCTTCAATATAGACAAAATATTTATGATTCAACTTTTAAAATGTATGTACCTTTTATATGTGGCATAAACAAAAGTTTTAGTCTCAATGTTTTAATCTGATTAGGCTACTTCAAAAGTCTCCTGTAGGTACACGCACGTTCATCCAGTATATAATTCCAGCATCCTCAGAATGGCTTGACATTAACCAGGTTTCAATCCAACCTTTTTATGCAGTAAAGTAGCCTACATGTCTGATAAAAAAATTTCACCATATCATGGGAAAGCATAAAGTTTATTAGGCTACAGATTAAATAAATGATGATGAACTTCACAGGATGGTGAAAGTCCACAGTGATCAGCTTGATGCTCCTTTCAATAAATATGTAGGGTCTTATTCTGGTGACATGATGATCGATGCTTGGCTGTCATTGCACACTTTTGTCCACAATAATTTCATTGTGTAGTAGGCTATACCTTCACTGTATCTGCAAGCTGTTGGCTATAGTGCACGTGCCAATACCAGAGTGGGCATATTGCTATACCTACACAACATTTTTGGTGACAAACAATCAGTAGGCCTAGAGTTGAAAATGTGATGGAAACCCTTTTAACTTGTATTTTTTATTCAGTACATGGGAATTTAACCTCAAAAGGTATTTGTATGTACACTGCATATTACTGCACAGACTTTTATCTGCAACAAGTCAATTTGATGGAAACAACTCTGATGGGAAAATGCGGAAGGGTTTCCCTTAGCCGGTAATAGCAGCTTTCGGGTAAAGAAAATATTTATATGTCAATAAATAAAGTTGTAGCGGGCCAAATTGTCCAGCAGAGACTGTCTATCAAAGCCTACACCTGAATTCACTCTTCAGCACCATTCTCTCATGCCTAGTACGAAAGTGAGCCTGCTCCCATTCTCTCACACCTACAGCGTCATTGCCAAAATGGTACACAGCATCATCTGGATACAGTGCAATTGGAAAGTATTCAGACCTATTCCCTTGTTACACATTTTGTTGCGTTACAGCGTTGTTCTAAAATCTATTAAATAGTTTTACCCTCAAATCTACACACAATACCCCATTATGACGAAGCAACAAATGTTTTTTAGAAATGTTTGAACATTTTATAAAAAAAGAAAAACAGAAATACCTTATTTACATAAGTATTCAGAGCCTTTGCTATGACACTCGAAATTGAGCTCAGGTGCATCCTGTTTCCATTGATCTCCCTTGAGATGTATCTACAACTTCATTGGAGTCCACCTGTGGTAAATTCAATTAATTGTACATGATTTGGAAAGGGACACACTTGTCTATATAAGGTCCCACAGTTGACAGTGCAGGTCAGAGAAAAAACCAAGCTGTGAGGTCGAATGAATTGTCCTTAGAACTCTGAGACAGGATTGTGTCGAGGCACAGATCTGGGGAAAGGTTCAAAAAAATGTCTGCAGCATTGAAGGTCCCCGAGAACACAGTGGCCTCCATCATTCTTAAATGGAAAAAGTTTGGAACCACCAAGACTCTTCCTAGAGCTGTCCGCCAGGCCAAACTGAGCAATTGGGGGAGAAGTGCCTTGGTCAGGGAGGGGACCAAGAACCCGATGGTCCCTCTGGCAGAGCTCCAGAGTTCCTCTGTGGAGATGGGAGAACCTTCCAGAAGGACAACCATCTCTGCAGCACTCCACCAATCGGGGCTTTATGGTAGAGTGGCCAGACGGAAGCCACGCCTCAGTAAAAGGCACATAACAGCCCGCTTGGAGTTTGCCAAAAGGAACCTAAAGGACTCTCAGACCATGAGAAACAAGATTCTCTGGTCTGATGAAACCAAGATTGAACTATTTGGCCTGAATGCCAAGCGTCACATCTGGAGGAAACCTGGCACCATCCCTACGGTGAAGCATGGTGTTGGCAGCATCATGCTGTGGGGATGTTTTTCAGCGGCAGGGACCGGGAGACTAGTCAGGATCGAGCGAAAGATGAACGGAGCAATGTACTGAGAGATTCTTGATGAAACCTGCTCCAGAGCGCTCAGGACCACAGACTGGGGCAAAGGTTTCCTTTCCAACAGGACAACGACCCTAAGCACACAGCCAAGACATTGCAGGAGTGGCTTCGAGACAAGTCTCTGAATGTCATTGAGTGGCCCAGCCAGAGCCCGGACTTGAATCCGATTTAACATCTCTTGAGAGAACTGAAAATATCTGCGCAGCGATGCTCCCCATCCAACCTGACAGAGCTTGAGAGGATCTGCACAGAAGATGTGCCAAACTTGTACTGTCACACCCAAGGAAACTTGAGGCTGTAATCGCTGCCAAAGGTGCTTCAACAATGTACTGAGTAAAGGGTCAGAATACTGTAAATGTGATATTTGCAAACATTTCTAAAAAAACAGTTTTTGCTTTGTCATGATGGGGTATTGATGTGGGGGGAAAAAACTATTGAATCCATTTTAGAATAAGGCTGTAACATAACAACATGTGGAAAAAATCAAGGGGTCGGAATACTTTTCCAATGTTCTGTATACATTTTCCACAGGATTATCTAGTTTGGATGTAATTTCAATGGAATTGATGAGAGAAAGAGTGCTCTACAATATTTAAGTGATATGCTGTTTTTAAAACTCCACAGCTGAAAAAAAAACTATAAACAAAAGAAGGTGACCCCAAAAAGCCAGATGGAGATGTGTAAATTAGATATGCATTTAGTCCTTATATTACTGTAGCATATGCTACAGCAAATGTAGGGGACACAATGGAAATGCATACCTGACTTCATTGTGCAATCCCGGTGACTTTTACATTATTTGTGTGTATTTTTTTTTTACTGACCAATAAAATCAATCAATCCAAACTGTGCAGCAACAATTTGATGAATAGAAAGAGACATCTTTTACAAAACACCAAAAAGTTTAATGACATTCGGAGATTGTCAAACCAAGCCTTTGAGACTGGGTAGGACTAAAATAGGGAGGGATGTGTTTTCTGTTTGTCGAGATTGTGGTGTTGAAAACGCAAACCATGATATTGAAGCGCCCGAAGTCGGTATGATATGTTTATTGGTTGTGTGGTACATTGGCACAGAAACTTGTTGGTGGAAAATATGTTGCATATATTTTATATAATTATAAATATGGCATCAAAAGGTCATCAAACCCTCAACCTTCTGGTCGTATAAACATTATTTTGAGTTAATTCTATGAGGGGGAGGGTGTTCAATTTATTTTACAGTACAAGGGGAGGGTCATGTGAAAATATAAAAAAAAAAGATGAAGTAGCAAGTAAAGTGAAATTGCCATATATATATATATATATATGTTGACCTTTAGGTTATTGGTTAGGCCACAGTGAAATGCTTGAGCTTTTAGACAATAATAGAGTAATAGATAGGATAGCCTTGAATACTGAAGCAGCTCACATGTAGCCCAATGGCATAATAATAGGTAGGTCAATCGATTGTAAAATAAATGAAAGTGATGACAATATTTAGCCATTATATTATATAATCTCGGTTTTCATTTAAAAAAATGCATCCTTGCTTCCCTTGTTAATAGCATTGCAAACTTTTTAAGCTATGACGTTTTTGGTGGTCACAGAGAGACAGATAGAATGAAGATGTTTAGGCCCAGCTATGTATTGCATAGATTTTCTCCATGTAATGTGACACGGGAGGGCACACAGTGACCTAACGACGCACTTAGCTGAAAACACATACTGAATGGCATTTTGGTGGGAATTCAGGTATTAAATGTATTGTAAAATTTCACACAGAAAATATTATAATGCACACATATATATATACATTTTCAAAGTATATCAGGTATTTAAATACTTTGTGATAAAATACACTGAGTGTATTTGCAGACATTAATAAATATATAAAAAGGGGAGGAAAGGCTGCAGCCACCAAAAACTTGCTCTGTCCAGGCCTACCTGCGCTCACCTGTGCTGTCTAGACTACTGCCTCGTTCATTATTCATTACTGTTGTTGTCACATTCTCTTGCATAATTCAACAAGTGTGTCAAGAGAAGGATACCCATGTGATTTAAAATCAAATTGCTTGGCTCTAGATTACACGTATCTACACATACTTTACATAGTTTGCGAGATCAGACATAATATCACTGTAATCCAAGTTTTCCTTTTCGTATGTTGCTTTAATTTCAGCGCATCTAATTTGTACAAATGTTAACTGTATTAAATCTTTACTTTTTTCTAACTCTGTGCTTTCTCACTTGTCCTATTTTACAGTATACATGGTGATATACTGTAATTGCTTGATCACCTCACCAAATATTCATTTTGGTTGAGTGTGTTACCTGTGTTCGATCTATTTGAAAAAGATTGGATATAAATTCCAGAAGACGTGAGAAGTAAATCAGATACAGTTTATTAGTTATGTTGCTTGTCTAAAGCAGGACTTACACATGTTTGTGTGAGATCTAGCATGTGGAGGGGCGTGGCCACCAAGCACACAGGTGACCATGGTCTGCTCATTAAGAAGGGACACTCCATTACTAATTGGGGGGAAAGAGTTTCTGCTCTAGTCCAGCTCTTTAAAAGTATTCTATATCTTGGCAGCCTGTCTCTGCCACGTTATAAATGCTCAGGCGTAGAGCTTTATGGGGGATTAAGATGGCAGCCTGTCTCTGCAGGGGTTTGTTAGAGTTGTTTTGAGCCCTAGGGGTTAGTCAGACTGGTCTTTATAGTCATTTGACTAGTTTTTTAAATCAGTTTATTATTTATTTTGAGCCTGGTCCAGTATGTTGTTTGAGTATTTTTATGTATTTTACATACCTGCCTCAAGAGTCTTAAAATAAAAACCTTGCATTGCATCTTCTGCTTCCTGCCTCTCTTAGCTCACCAACACCAGCCAGGCAGCTTGACCCATCCAGGGCAAGTAAGGGGCCTACCAGCCACTCTTACATACACAAAAAAATCAACACCCATCAAAATAAAGTTATCCTTCTTCTCTTTCTTGTGATGTAAGTGTCGAGACGGTGCGTTTAATCCTGACCAAGCGTTATCGTTCTTATAGATGCAGCAGAAAGCCAATGTATTCCATTGAGCCCCAATTCAGCCATTACTGGAGTGTGTTTGTCAGGTCTTTACAAACGTTTCCGCGGTCAATACGTCAACGGGGGAAAACAAATGGTACAAGCAAGAGTGGGAAAGAGTCGCCAGAGTAAAATTAAATCAATCAATCAGCGAGATTTAAGTGACAAGTGGATTTTGCACCCATCAAACATAGGAAAAATATGGCTGAAAAGTTGATATCCTCAGGTGGGAACTGATAGTTTACAGTAGCTACTGTATTTATGGAGGGATGCTATGCTGAAAGAAAGTATTACAATGGCATGTATTATCAAATGGTTGAAAGGCCAATGCTGCTGAAGACAAACTCATTGGTGTAACTTTAGAAAGACTAAAATGGGCCGATGTGTTTGAAATGCCAGGGCCGATTTCTGGTTCCAGTTCACCCCTGAGAAAGAGACAATGTCAAAGACCTTGAAGAGGAGACATTGACGTAATATACTGTAAAGTGTTGACAATCTCTGTCACCGGTGCTCAAGTCGTTTTCAAGGTGAGATGCCATTGTCTGAGAGTCGGCTGTGTGTGTCTTTGTGTGTGTATGCGCCCGTGTGTCTGTCTGTCTGTCTGTGTGACTGTAAACTCTTATAAAAGAAATGGGTGATCTTCAACCAAAAATGATTATTTGGCTGTTCCCATAGGAGAACCCTTTGAATAAACCCTGTTGGTTCCAGGTAGAACCCTTTTGGGTTCCAGGTAGAACCCCTTTCCACAGAGGGTTCTACCTGGAACCCAAAAGAGTTCTACCTTGAACCAAAAAGGGTTCTATCTGGAACCAAGAAGGATTCTCCTATGGGGACAGCCACCCTTTTTGAATATTTATTTCCAAGAGTGTATGTGTGTACGTTTGTGTGCGCTCTCAAAGTGTATGACTGAGAGGGTGGTCGTGCATCACGTCCACCTCTACTGGTGCGTTAGTGTGTCAGAGCCCTCACACTCCCATCAAACTCTTGTCTCTGTGACGAGGCTGAGTCACAGAGGCCATAGCCTGTGTCACATCTCTGTCTCTCTCCTATCACAACACAAGCTGCTTCAACATCAGGCCAGCTGCCAGCCATCGCTGCCACACAAGTCACTGTCAAAGACACAGAAACACATAGAGGAAAGGCGAGTTGAACTCACACAAAGCATCTTAACTGGAAGTCTCTGTTTTCAAGAAGTAAAAACAATAGTCTGATAATTTACACATCAAAGAAAAGTGTCTCAGCTAAACAAAATCGTCTTTGGATTGGGTTAAATACATAAACATCTTGACAGCTTTACGAAATGAAATATTAAAGACACACAATACAGGCTTTCAATCCACAACAAAGACCATAACTATACTGAACAAAAAATATAAACGCAAGATATAAAGTGTTTCATGAGCTGAAGTAAAAAACATAGACATTTCCATAAGCACAAAAAGCTTATTTCTCTCAAATTTGGTGCACAAATTTGTTTACATCCCTGTTAGTGAGCATTTCTCCTTTGCTAAAATAATCCATCCACCTGACAGGTGTAGCATATCAAGAAAATGTTTAAACAGAATAATCATTACACAGGTGCACCTTGTGATGGGGACAATAAAAGGCCACTCTTAAATGTGCAGTTTTGTCACAAATGCCTCAAGTTTGGAGGAAGCGTGCAACTGACATGCTGACTGCAGGAATGTCCACCAGAACTGTCAGATAATAGAATCTTAATTTCTCGCACAATTGGCGCTCCCGGGTTCGGCCAGAGTTAACCCACTGTTCCTAGACCGTCATTGTAAATAAGAATTTGTTCTTAACTGACTTTCCTAGTTAAATAAAGAAAAGAAACAATTTGGCAGTATGTCCAACCGACCTCATAACAGGAGACCACGTATAACCAATCCAGCCCAGGACCTCCACATCCGGCTTCTTCACCAGCGGGGTCGTCTGAGACCAGCCACCCAGACAGCTGATGAAATTGAGGATTATTTCTGTCTGTAATAAAGCCCTTTTGTGGGGAAAAACTCATTCTGATTGGTTGGGCCTGGCTTCCCACTGGGTAGGCCTGGTTCCCAAGTGGGTGGGCCTATGTCCTTCCAGGCCAACCCATGGCCGTACCCCTGCCCATTCATGTGAAATCCAGAGATTAGGGCCCAATTTTATTTATTTCAATTGATTTATTTCCTTAAATGAACTGTAACTCTGTTAACAGTAAAACTGTTAAGTGTTGCATGATGTGTTTATATTTTTGTTCAGTATATATTAACAAATGATGCATACCCTAACTATAAAACACAGGCAAGCATCCACTCTGGAGGAAAGTTTATTGTTCTACAGTAGGCCTACATCTGGCACTAGATTATCACCAGCTGATGTCTTGTTAAACTGTCAATACGTGCTAAATTCACCCACACAGCTGATCTCAACCATTATTGGTCGCCTCATCACCGCTCCCTAAAATATGATGTCGGTGTTAAAGTCGATGTATGGTCATTCCAGGATCTGCATTGGCAGTACAGCATTTCCGGCGATGCGGCCTCTACAGAAGTCAGGGCATTCATACGTCATGCGCCCGGCGGAGCAGAGCTGTTGTCAAGGAAGTGAGTTTGTGTTTATACAGAATGTACCGCCCCCACCTACCGTCAACCAATCATATATGGAGCTATATGGAGCCCTTCACATTGTTACACAATTTGTGAGGCGCACTGCAATGCGGTACGGAGCTTGATTTGGCCTCCGGAGGCTCCGCAGTGGTGCCACACTTTCCCTACAGAGCCTGCAGTCCACATTTCCATATCAAGGATAAAACCGACGTTTACCATAATGCTAGTCCTGCTTACAACCAAAGTCTTTCAAGATATATTTGCCCTCTGGTTGGTATTGTAATTGGAACAACTTAGTGCTTTTTGAACAGACTAAGTGCGATTTCTATTTGCACTCTGTACAATATTTCCTCGTCTACCACGATAAATCTACTGTGGAAATGTACCCAACACTTTGTATGAATGTTAACTAATGTTGGTGTAGCCCAGGGATAAACGACTGGTGGCCCGCGGGCTGAATTTGGCCAACGGGTGGTTTTATTTGTCCCTGATGTTCTCAGCCCCCCGTTTAAAAAAAACAAACTTTGGGGGGTCAGAAACACCAGAAAATCAGTTCCAAGTTATTTTAAATTTTGAAGTTTGTTCTCAAATATTCCCATACATAATAGAGAGACACGTGATCGTATACAAATGTAAGCAAGGTTTGAAATGATTATGTTTTAGTCAAATATTATATATGTTTCGTCTTCTTTCGGTCAATTTGCACTCTACAAATGATTTGTAATTATGTTCCAGCCCCCCCAACCATCCGGTCAAGAAAGAAATCGGCCCGTGGCTGAATCTAGTTGGCCGAATCTAGTTGGCCGAATCTAGTTGGTGATCCCTGGTGTAGCCAATTGTTTTTATTTTATTTGTTTCCTATTTATGTTATCCAAAAGTGTCTTATCAAAATTTCTTATCAAGATCAGGGATAAAATTTCCCTGGACTGTCCATATTTTAAATGTGTAAATAAATCAAGTCATTTGGGGGTTTTAATTTTTAGTGCCAGAAGGACATGGACCGGTATTCAACCCATGCCAACCTGGTAGGCTTATATAAGTCACTAACCCTAACCACAAGACCACCCCAGGCCACAATTTAACTGAATTTTTACCTTAGGATACACTTGACACTTTGCTGCTGTAACCTAGTGGCTGTATGAAACGACAGATGTGTACGGCTGCATTTCAGATACATTTTTCTACATTTTAATTTTTGCGTAATAGGACCTAGGCCTAGCATTTGAGCGAGCAAGAGTGATGATCCCAATGACTCGACTGCCCACTCATGGATAGAAAGAGAACTGCTCATTTTCAGGGACTCACCAGCCTCATTTGAATTTCCTATTCAGCAGGTAAATTCTCAGCAAAAAAGAGTGATCAAGTTAAGATTCGTACTAAGCATAATTAATGAGTTAGCCAGCTAACTTTGATAAACAACCCAAAAGATCTAATGATTTTCAGGAACATCAAGAAAGCCAAACTTCAATGTGTTTTTGGTTGTTGAGTCAATTACAATGCTCATTCCAAGCTATCCTTTCTAAAAAAATTAAAAAAATATTTCTGAATATTTAGGTAAGTTAGCTGGCTAACTCGTTGATTCTACTTTGTGGTATACCCCTCAGATGTTGTGCCTCTATCTTTTTGTGTGACTGTTTTATTGTTGTTGTTATACCTGCCAGCTGACCAGGTGTAGAGTGGGGTGAAGGGAGGACGGAGATCTGACTCCTGACCACTTGGTGCCCTGGGGTGAGGAAGTTCATGGTCTATCATAGATTCTGTGTCAATGAGGGCACCAAAGGATTATTCACTCTGTGTAACCTTGTTTTACCTCACGTGCTGTCCACAGTCAAAGAGGAAATGTACTGTAAGGCCCATGACAGAATAATATACAGGATTATAGTACCTAATAACCCAGAGCTTTTTCTGGTCAGGAAAATCTCCAGTCCCCGATAAGAAGAGGTGATATTTGGTGAGAGCTGGTTGTCAATAGAGATACAGTACTTTTTTTATAAGGACAATGTAAAGAGGTCATTCAGGTAATCCACTGTCACCCAGGGTGTCACACACAGAGCTGGCCCTGTCCTGGCTCCACTTCGGCAAGAATGCTAAGAACGGACATTTACATTCACAGTTGTGAATGGTGTTTTTTGTTCATTTGTTTGTTTTATCAATTGGACTCAGGCCAGGACCTGCAGAGGGTCTTTGTCATTGGTCAACACCAGTAGGCAGCCTTTGTCATTGGTCAGAGCATGTTCTGTGAACTGTGAAAGAACCTATGAGCATCAGCAACATCATCAGCAGCTCTGCCATTATACTGTGCCAGGGCTACATTTCCTGCAACACGGCAGCTGCATTATCATATTCTACAATACCACAACACAGGGACATGAGCGGGTAAGCCTTCTCTTTCATACCATACAGTACCATACTATACTAACCTACCTTCAATAGGTACACTACAGTCTTTCTGTTTCACTGAAAACCACCTTTGGTTCACCCACCAACCACTGAGTGTTTTTCCTGCTATATTGAAAACAGACAGTCCTTCTTGTGGGCAAATTGTGTCATCAAATTTTGGCATTAAAGTCTGGCATTCTCTGGATTTATGGTGCTTTCAAGACAACGGAGAACTTGGAGAGAAAAAACAAGGTTGAATCATCAGATCAGGGATCTTCAGGTCGGAGCTCTAGAAAGTTCCTGACTTGGAATTCCGAGTTGGATGACCGTTCAAAATGCATTTTCCCAGTCAGAGCTCTTTTTTTTCCAGAGTTCCCAGTTGTCTTGAACTCACTGAAGTCTGAGATTTCCCAGTTCTGAGTTTCCAGTTCTTTTGAACGCTGCAGACGTCATGCTGGATTGACAGCATGGCCAATGTATTCAAACCTTTTTTGCCCCATGGTGTTGAACGTTAATCCTTTTAAGCTTGGAAAAGAGACCCTTAAACCCAGACATGGATCCACTCCACTAAATAGCAGGCTAGTTGATCGCTTTGCAACACTTACAGTTAGCCACAGACTCCTTCCAAACCACTCATTGTTGAATTTGCGATTTCCAACTTGTTGTGTAATGTTTATGTCCAATGGCCAACGAGCACTGATACGTTTAATCTATAATTTATCTTTATATGACAAGGATTGAAAATTATTTTCCAGTAGATTGTCAACGTGATTCATGATGATGACTGGTAGCTTGCTAGCTAAGATTTTGAAAGTATGATGTTGACATGATCAGTCCAATCAAAGCTACTGTAGATATAACGTGATTTGACGTAATTGTATCTGTGGCCAATGACCTTGGGCCTTCTTGGATGGGCAGCACCCAAGGGACTTGAATTTTCGAGCTCTCGCCGTAGATTTTGTGGTGACGTAGTGTCCCCATGAATGACAGAACACTGAGCCAATCACGGCGCAACTAGAGAACGTTACCAACCCCTACGCTCCGTATTTTCCGCTGGCTGCCCCACCACCACAGACAGCACTGAGCTAGGCTGAAACATCTGCATTTTGGAGCTGCTTTAATCATGAAAGCAAAAAATAAAAAAGAATTGTATCCGGCTTTATTATTTTATATTTTTTACATTGTTTGCAAACTGATATGTGACACACGTATTAATGCCAAAATAACATGCAAAACAGGCAACAACAACAATCCCCCCCCCCCCAACAACAACAATTTTTTCGCTAAACAGGTGGGGCAGAGCAGGTCGCCACTGCCCCCTGGCTGCAAGCAGGTGTGTGTGTTTTTGTGGGAGAGCTGTTCAGTTCTCTCTGGTCAAGGTCATCAGGTCTACTCCATGTCTCCACCAGGCATATATCTCTTTATACATATTTGTGTACTGTATGTGTGTGAGAGTATCCATGACCGAGTGAAAGAGAAAATGTAGTATTTTAGGTTTGGGAGGTTTAACCTCTCACACAGGCTCCCTCACTTGGCTCTGTGTGTCCAGGCCAGGCAGGCCAGGGAAACAGCCCAGGGAACAGGTCTGGGGCTCTGTGTGTCCAGGCCAGGCAGGCCAGGAGAACAGCCTAGGGAACAGGTCTGGGGCTCTGTGTGTCCAGGCCAGAGGAACAGCCTAGGGAACAGGTCTGGGGCTCTGTGTGTCCAGGCCAGGCAGGCCAGGGGAACAGCCTAGGGAACAGGTCTGGGGCTCTGTGTGTCCAGGCCAGGCAGGCCAGGGGAACAGCCTAGGGAACAGGT
>QNTS01000786.1:297400-327417 GCA_003317085.1 Hucho hucho | reverse complement strand
GTGCCCCCTGTATATAGCCCCCACCTACATGTACAGATTACCTCAACTAGCCTGTACCCCCCCACACTGACTCGGTACCAGTGCCCCCTGTATATAGCCCCCACCTACATGTACAGATTACCTCAACTAGCCTGTACCCCTGCACACTGACTCGGTACCGGTGCCCCCTGTATATAGCCCCCACCTACATGTACAGACTACCTCAACTAGCCTGTACCCCTGCACACTGACTCGGTACCGGTGCCCCCTGTATATAGCCCCCACCTACATGTACAGACTACCTCAACTAGCCTGTACCCCCCCACACTGACTCGGTACCGGTGCCCCCTGTATATAGCCTCGTTATCGTTATTCTTATTGTGTTACTAATTATTATTACTTTTTATTTTAGTCTACTTGGTAAATATTTTGTTCTTCTAGAACTGCACTGTTGGTTAAGGGCTTGTAAGTAAGCATTTCACGGTAAAGTCTACACTTGTTGTATGCTGCGCATGTGGCAAATAAAGTTTGATTTGATAACTAGCGGTCGGCGTGAACGCAGCACACACACAGGTGCAGGGAGGAATGACAGATATAGGCACACACACATGCACAAGAACACTCTCTTTTCTCTCCCTCTACCATCTCCACCCACTAACTACGTATATGGTCACATTCTGCGAGCAGTGTGAGCTACAGGGGAGGCAGAGAGGGGAGGCAGAAAGGGAGAGCAGGGGGAGGTGGAAAAGGGGCAGAAAGGGAAAGCAGGGGAGGTGGAAAAGGGGCAGAAAGGGAGAGCAGGGGGAGGTGGAAAAGGGGCAGAAAGGGAGAGCAGGGGGAGGTGGAAAAGGGGCAGAAAGCCAGGTCTTTGACTGACTTCCTCTCTCACAAAATTAATATTGAAAGATACATTTCTGTTGCCATGCATTTTGCATAAGAAAGTGTTCTCATCCATGCTTTGCCACCAAGTTTTACTCTAAGTTTGAAAATTGGCCTGAAATGTTAGTGCTGCTTTGTTACATAATGTCCATTCTGATTCCGAATGCATCCATCTGGGCTCCAGTGTGTTGGCTCCTTTTGGCATGGATGCAAGTGTGTGTGTGTGTGTGTGTGTGTGTTGGCTCCTTTTGGCTTGGATGCAAGTGTGTGTGTGTGTGTGGGTGGGTGTGTGTGTGTGTGTGTGTGTGGGCCAGAGCCGGATGGGGAGAGTGGGAAGTTAAAGAAAGCACCATTCTGTTCCACAGTCAGTAACACACAGACAGGGAGCCATAGTGTTCCACCAGCACCGGCTGCAATGACACACTCATTGTTGAATCAATGCAGAGCCAGAAACAAACCAAATCTTGGCCAAGCAAACAAGCACAAATGCCATAAACAACTATATACATACCTATGATCAAGCTGACTGCTTATTGGCCACACAGACATTCCATTCAGGCATTCCTCTACAGATGACCTGAGCATTAGGACCACCCGGATGCATGCTTTACCCTGAGGTCAGAGTGCAGGGAAAGGACTACCAGGGTGTTGTGAAAACACTAACGCTGCCACCCCAATATGCTCAACATCTTAGCTATTTCATTCACCGTCGGCCAATCGCTGAGCCCTTTTCCAAGTTGTCAAACGGACCATCGAGAAGGGTTTAGAGTTTAGGCAATAACATGTAACCACACGAAGGAGAAGAGGGAATGGAGAAGGCATATGGAAAGGAAAAGCACTTGTTGACCGGACTGGAGGGAGGGAAAGAGGGAGAAGCGGCTGGATGGCTTGTTCTCCTCCTACGAATTACGCCTGTGTACACAGATAGCAGCGGTAGGCAAGGCTTGTCCTGTCTCTCCTCTGAGGATTGTAGACTCACAGGGCCCACCTCCTCCTCTTCTACCGCTTTACTACTGGCTGGACACAATACACAGGCCAGGCACAGAACCGTCCTACATAGGTAGAGGAGATGAGAGGATGAGGAGGGGAAAGGATGTGAGAGGGGAAGAGGGGGAAATATAGGCATAAAAGAAGAGCAAAGGGGGAGAGGAGGATAGGGGGAAATTAAATTAGGAGGGAGGGAGGAGAGGGTAAGAGGAGAGCGGTGGAGGGGAGAGAAGAACAGGAGGAGAGGTGGGGAGGGGGAAAGAATGTTCGCCCCTGGGGCAAAGATATGGACTGATACAGGTGTCTGAATGGGAGCTCAGCAGGAAGGAAATGAAGGGGTGTTGGTGACACAGTGCTCCCATTCGATCCTAAACACTGGTCAGTTTAGCATGTGGTTTCTCTAATGGTTTTGGTTAGTATCGGGGGAGGGTAAGCTTATCCTAGATCTTTGCCTAGAGGCAAATTCTACCTGGAGCGTTCCAAAAGGGAAGCTCCCTCATCGCTTATGTAAGAGCAGCTAGATCAATGGCTACAAGCTGGGCCACAAACCAGTGTGTTTGGTCCTGAGGCAAAAATCCCAACATAAAAAAAAAACTATTCTGACAGTCTGACTAGGAAATGGTCCTTAAAGCGGCAATCAGCAGTTAAAACAATAACAAAGTGCCCTCCCCACCACAGTTTTGTTCAAAGCTGAGGGATAGGGCTGGAGAAATGTAACCACTCTCAAATTCACAGAGCTATGGCTGCAAGGACTGATCGCCCATGATATCAAAATATAGTTTTAACCAGTTTGAACTTTCTTTACAAATATCGGAGTAAAACAAGCTTATATTTTGGGTTCTGATGAGGTATGAAAATTTTACTTAGCTCAAAAAGTTATATTTGTCAAGAATCAATGGGTACATATCAGTGGAGGCTGCTGAGGGGAGGACGGCTCATAATAATGGCTGGAACGGAGTATTATGGCTGGAATGGAGTGAATGGAAACACATGTTTGAGCCCATCCATTCCCTCCATTCCAGACATTATTATGAGCCGTCCTCCCGTCAGCAGCCTCCACTGATACATATCATTCATTTATGAATGAATACAAATGATGTAACGACTGCAGATTGCCCCTTCATGACCACTGCGGTCTACGGCTGGTTTTAAATTGTTAATGTGGACAGATTATATTAGTGACACGGAGTTTAACTCACTGGGTTACAGTATATTTGTGTAAACAACTTCGCCACCTAGTGGAGAATAGGCACTTGAACAGGATCAATGCCAGTGTCCACCAGCCGGATACTGTATCTCGCTATGGAGAGTAATTATCCTGGGCACAAGGTTAGGATCAAACAGCCTTAGAGAGAGAGAGAGAGTATAAGGATGATACTCCGATTAGCAGTAGGTTGACATGTGTAAACAAGTGTGCCCAAAAGAGCTGCTGATATATGCCCCAAATTGCTGACCTGTTAGAAGGCAGCTAGCTGACCCAGCACTGCTCTCTGCCTCCCTGTCTACCAGGCAGGAATGGGACTGCAGAGTCATCACTGTCTCTCTCGCTCTCTCTCTGCCCCCTTAACCCACCCAACCCCACTCTCTAATACACACATGCGCATAAACACGTGTACAGTACATGCTCATAAAATGTGATTATTTCGTACATCACTTTCATTACAGCTGCTGATTAATTTAATCAACACACAAACATGCATGGTGATATAACTGTCTGACAAGTGGTAGATGTACTGGATATTCACATAGCAGTATGAAAAGTACCTTGAACTCTTGAAGTACTCTTCTGAAGGGAGAGGTAAGGTACACATGACATGGTGGAGTGGCTATCCACTGCACTGTGTGACTAAACAGCAACACAATACAAACCTACATACTATTTTCACAGAATTACATGACATTGAGTTGTCATAAACACAGTCCTCTGAAATCTCATTCAAATCTCATTTTGGTATTTCAATTTCATCTTCTTAAAAAATGTATAAAACAGTCAAACGGTATGTGCTTAAGTTATGTAACATCCAGTAGTAGATCAAGGTGGTCAGAATGACGATTGTGTGTGAATTACTCCACTAAACCCTCTTATTCTCAATCTCACTCAGGGTCACCGTGGAGATAAAACAGAACCAGATGATATTGGTCAGGAAATGAAAGAGAAGGGATAACGTCCCAAATGGCACCCTATTCCCTATGTAGTGCACCCACTTTTGACCAGAGCCCCAAGTAACGCACTATATAGGGAATAGGATGCCACTTGGGACACATTCACAAGATCTGGATCTCTATAAAGCCTGTTTTAATAAGGAGCATAAGAGCTGGTACCAGCTTTGAAACTGTTGTGGCTGTGGCTTTCTGTGATGTGGTGGTTGGGGTTATTACAAACAGGCTTTACATGAAAGTCAAGACTAATTTCCCTTCTTTTACAGTCTCAATATTGCAAAGTGATGTAATAAAAAATAAAAAGGCCTAACACGGTATGATTAAAGAATGTTGTCATGGCAGAATTTAGATCATAACATGATAATGCTGATGATTCAATGTTATGATTTGATGGCTCAATGTTATGCTGACGAAACATTATGATTGCTTTTATATTGAAGGACTTTGCATCCGACACACAATTCCATAAAGTAGAGGTGAAATTTTGCCCAAATGCCTTATGTCCAGTCTCGAGAAAATGCTTCAAACATTTTGTGCACATGTCTGAAAGATACTGAAGGCCACAAAGTAGCTCATCCAACATCCTCCTATTCCCTCCTAGTGCCTCATGGACTGGATACATCATCTCACACAGATTCCCTGTTCCTGCTCTTCCATGTTTGTTTACATCTCCCATCATCATAAACATGGCCCAGACATCACGCCAACACTTCGACCAACCAATGCAGTTGATGTTGACTGACCGCACTGACCTGAGGCTGGCGGTGCAGCTCTCGTCTAGAGGTGGAAACCAGACAAAGCCTTCCTGAGAGATCAAAGTTTTTTAATTCCTGATGTGTGTGTGTGTGTGTGTGTGTTAGAGATCAGAGGTGACACACACACACACATGTAAGGGTGTGTGCACACACACACACACACACACACACACACACACACACACACACACACACACACACAGGCTCGGAGATCAGAGAGAGGGGCAACATCAATCCATCTGACCTGTCTGTCTGCAGAGTCTCTCAGTAGCGTTGCGCAGCAGAAGTGTGTGTGCCAACGCCACTCCCTCCAGTCTCCTGAGAAAAATGCTGCTGTCTGCCTCTGACTCAGGTCTGGGCTCACATCTGCATCAGACTGCAGCAGACAGCACTGGTTACATTCAGACTCACACCTAGGAGCAGAGTACAAGTCTCAAATCACTTTCTATTCCCTGCATAGCGCAATACTTTTCATCAGAGTAATACATCATATAGTGCACTACTAATGACCAAAGTAAGCAGCTGTGAATAAGTGAAAAGATTATGGATATTACGGATATTCATCATAGTTATCACCTTAATTTAGCTAGAAGGGAGGGTGAGTGACTCATAATGGGGTCATGATGGAAAGGCAGAAGGGTTGGTAGTCCACTGTATAAACAGGCTGTGCTCAGCTGCTCGTGGGTGTATATCAGAACACAGGGCTCCTTGCATCTCAACACTAGGGGTCAGCCATGTTTACAGAGGTAAGGACATTAATTCACATCACACAATACAATTTCCTAGCAAGCAGCTCCTCTACTCCGCCTCAGGCCACAAAACAAGCCCCAGCTGGGTTTCTCCTCTACTAAGACTCAGGGTCCATCCCGAAGGCACCCTATTCCCTATGTAGTGCATTACTTTTGACCAGGGCCAATAGGGCAGTAGTGCACTATATAGGGCATAAGGTGCAATTTGGGACACTGACTTAGACACATCCAAGGCTTCTGACTGTATCCATTCTCCAACTGTGTATGCAGGGCTTTAAATTTGTCCAGGCTTTCTTGATGAACGGCGGTTTCCAGCTGTGTGTAGAAAAAGCAGACCTGACCACATCAGAAGAGTACAGAGGAAAGAAGTGAGCCACATCACAGGCAGTAGCCTGAGTGAAAGCACATGGTGCAACTTCTTCACTGCTCTGCAGCGATCCGAAACCCAAACCACAGTTGGAGGAGGGGTGAGAGAAGGACAGGGCACAGGGTTTGATGCCAAAGTGAGAGAAAAGGGGGGAACGAGTATCCTGCATTGCACTTCCATGGCCCATCATTGCCCCCCATCTATCTTAAGAGCTCGTGCTGTTAGGTGACCTAAACGGGGACATGCTTAACACCCCGGCCATCCTACAATCTAAGCTTGATGCCCTCAATCTCACACAAATTATTAATGAACCTACCAGGTACAACCCCAAATCCGTAAACACGGGCACCCTCATAGATATCATCCTAATCAACCTGTCCTCCAAATACATCTCTGCTGTCTTCAACCAGGATCTCAGCGATCACTGCCTCATTGCCTGCATCCGTAATGGGTCTGTGGTCAAACGACCACCCCTCATCACTGTCAAACGCTCCCTAAAACACTTCAGTGAGCAAGCCTTTCTAATCGACCTGGCCCGGGTATCCTGGAAGGATATCGACCTCATCCCGTCAGTAGAGGATGCCTGGTTATTATATAAAAGTGCCTTCCTCACCATCTTAAATAAGCATGCCCCATTCAAGAAATTTAGAACCAGGAACAGATATAGCCCTTGGTTCTCTCCAGACCTGACTGCCCTTGACCAGCACAAAAACATCCTGTGGCGTACTGCATTAGCATCGAATAGCCCCCGTGATATGCAACTTTTCAGGGAAGTTAGGAACCAATATACACAGGCAGTTAGGAAAGCAAAGGCTAGCTTTTTCAAACAGAAATTTGCATCCTGTAGCACAAACTCCAAAAAGTTCTGGGAAACTGTAAAGTCCATGGAGAATAAGAGCACCTCCTCCCAGCAGCCCACTGCACTGAGGCTAGGAAACACTGTCACCACCGATAAATCCACGATAATTGAGAATTTCAATAAGCATATTTCTACGGCTGGCCATGTTTCCACCTGGCTACCCCTACCCCGGTCAACAGCCCTGCCCTGCCCTCCCCACAGCAACTCGCCCAAGCCTCCCCCATTTCTCCTTCACCCAAATCCAGATAGCTGATGTTCTGAAAGAGCTGCAAAATCTTGACCCCTACAAATCAGCCGGACTAGACAATCTGGACACTCTCTTTCTAAAATGATACGCCGAAATTGTTGCAACCCCTATTACTAGCCTGTTCAACCTCTCTTTCGTATCGTCTGAGATCCCCAAAGATTGGAAAGCTGCCGTGGTCATCCAGACACTCTAGACCCAAACTGCTACAGACCTATATCTATCCTACCCTGCCTTTCTAAGGTCTTCGAAAGCCAAGTTAACAAACAGATCACCGACCATTTCGAATCCCACCGTACCTTCTCCGCTATGCAATCTGGTTTCCAAGCTTGTCATGGGTGCATCTCAGCCACGCTTAAGGTCCTAAGCGATATCATAACCGCCATCGATAAGAGACAATACTGTGCAGCTATATTCATTTACCTGGCCAAGGCTTTCGACTCTGTCAATCACCACATTCTTATTGGCAGACTCAACAGCCTTGGTTTCTCAAATTATTGCCTCGCCTGGTTCACCAACTACTTCTCAGACAGAGTTCAGTGTCTCAAATCGGAGGGCCTGTTGTCCGGACCTCTGGCAGTCTCTATGTGGGTGCCACAGGGTTCAATTCTCTGGACGACTCTCTTCTCTGTATACATCAATGATGTCGCTCTTGCTGCCGGTGATTCTCTGATCCACCTCTACGCAGACGACACCATTCTGTATACTTCTGGCCCTTCTTTGGGCACTGTGTTAACTAACCTCCAGACGAGCTTCAATGCTATACAACTCTCCTTCCGTGGCCTCCAACTGCTCTTAAATGCAAGTAAAACTAAATGCATGCTCTTCAACCGATCGCTGCCCACACCCGCCCGCCCGTCCAGCATCACTACTCTGGACGGTTCTGACTTAGAATATGTGGACAACTACAAATACCTAGGTGTCTGGTTAGACTGTAAACTCTCCTTCCAGACTCACATTAAGCATCTCCAATCCAAAATTAAATCTAGAATTGGCTTCCTATTTTGCAACAAAGCATCCTTCACTCATGCTGCCAAACATACCCTCGTAAAACTGACTATCCTACCGATCCTCGACTTAGCCTCCAACACTCTACTCAGCAAATTGGATGCAGTCTATCAGTGCCATCCGTTCTGTCACCAAAGCCCCATATACTACCCACCACTGCGACCTGTATGCTCTCATTGGCTGGCCCTCGATTCCTACTCGTCACCAGACCCACTGGCTCCAGGTCATCTATAAGTCTTTGCTAGGTAAAGCCCCGCCTTATCTCAGCTCACTGGTCACCATAGCAGCACCCACCCGTAGCACTCGCTCCAGCAGGTATATTGCACTGGTCATCCCCAAAGCCTATTGCTCCTTTGGCCGCCTTTCCTTCCAGTTCTCTGCTGCCAATAACTGGAACGAATTGCAAAAATCTCTGAAGCTGGAGACTCATATCTCCCTCACAAACTTTAATCACCAGCTGTCAGAGCAGCTCACAGATCACTGCACCTGTACATAGCCCATCTGTAAATAGCCCAGCCAACTACCTCATCCCCATACTGTTTATTTATTTTGCTCATTTGCACCCCAGTATCTCTACTTGCACAATCATCTTCTGCCCATCTATCACTCCAGTGTTTAATTGCTATATTGTAATTACTTCGCCACTATGGCCTATTTATTGCCTTACCTCCCTTATCTTACTTAATTTGCACACACTGTATATATACTTTTTCTATTGTATAATTTACTGTATGTTTGTTTATTCAATGTGTAACTCTGTGTTGTTGTATGTGTCGAACTGCTTTGCTTTATCTTGGCCAGGTCGCAGTTGTAAATGAGAACTTGTTCTCAACTAGCCTACCTGTATTATGACGTCATATAGNACCTGGTTAAATAAAGGTGTATTATGACATCATATAGAACTACCTGGTTAAATAAAGGTGTATTATGACATCATATAGAACTACCTGGTTAAATAAAGGTGTATTATGACATCATATAGAACCACCTGGTTAAATAAAGGTGTATTATGACATCATATAGAACTACCTGGTTAAATAAAGGTGTATTATGACATCATATAGAACTACCTGGTTAAATAAAGGTGTATTATGACATCATATAGAACTACCTGGTTAAATAAAGGTGTATTATGACATCATATAGAACTACCTGGTTAAATAAAGGTGTATTATGACATCATATAGAACTACCTGGTTAAATAAAGGGGAAATAAATAAAAAATAATAATTGACACTACATCGATGGGCACACTGCCCTCGGAGAAATGAGTTCAGATCACAGCATGACATTCATTAAGGTCAGCCCCATCCAAAACTCCACAACCAAAGAGTCATCATCATGCCCAACCAGCTGGTCAGCCTACAGTCTCAGACAATTTAATAAGGGGTGATGATACCAGATGCATGTAAAGGTATCAATGGATGACACCTGTCTTACTTGACCTCATGAATGCATTTCTGAACACATACATTTTCAGCATCTCCATCTCATGCTCCAAATGTCATCATACCTTGGGAAGTCAAGTCTGTACTCCCTGTCCTTGTGGTCACCCTGAGTACAACTGGAACATGTGGACCCCAGCTGGCCTTTACTGGCAGCACACAACCACAACAGAGAGGTGGAAGACAGCCTAGCAACCCTTCAACCAACACACACGCTTGTGGACTTCTGAGGCTATTTGACAGTCCAGGCAGGGATTTACTCCACAAAAGGGTTAGATTGCAGGCTAATGAGAACATCTGAATGGAGTGTACTAGTTCCTTTTGAAGTGCCTTGTTCTGGGAAAGTCAGCTGCAAAGACTTCCATGTCAATCTTCACCGTATTGTTGTTTTCGAGCTTGAGAGCGAGACAGACAGACAGAGAGAGAAATGCTGGAAGAGCAAAGTTAAAAGGACTACTCATGGCATCACTAAGTCTCCACAGCAACCTGTTGTGACACGAATGGGTACTTTCCTCACTGACTGGAATACACTGTTGAGTCGGTGGAGTGTTGCAAGTGGAGCTTTCCTTGTATTTCCCGAGCACTATTAGGGCATCACAAACACTACAAACCTATCTACACAATCATGAATTGCATTTATATAGCATATGTAGGGAGATCTTGGCCCATCTAACTTTACAAGGCATCTTGCATCTGGGTGCAAAAAAACTAAACCATTATGCACACAGATGGGGAATATCATTGAGGTAAACTCAAATCTCATCTCACTTTTGGCACACATTGTGGTTTTGAGCAGAAGAAACACTGGAAAAGTACCAGACAGAGGAGAGGAAATGTGGGCAATAAGCAGTGTGCGTATGTGTGTGGGGGGGGGAAAATCACCAGCCAGGACAGGTTTCAACTGGCTCCTCATCCAGCTCCAAGGCTGCAAAGACAGTCATAACAACTTATGTCATTCCTTAGGGGGGTGAGAAGCAGGTTAGTGGGATATGCTGCCTTTGATCAGGAGCAGATAACAGCTGATGATTTAGGATCAGGTTCATACTAACACATACACATTTCACTAGTTGATCCACAAGACAGGGTCAACAATCTTTTCAATGGCCTAACCCTAAAATAATACCACATTTAATCCATTTAATCTCAAACAAAACAAAAACAGTACATTTCATTCTGCCGATTCATCCAACTAACAGCTTGAGATTTATTCTGTGGTTAGGGTGCCACTCTGCGTTCAATTTTGAAAACTACAACAGTATTTGAATTGCATTGACTGCCCCCAAGAGGATGTCTTAAGCACTGCTAATCCATAATCAGAATTATGCACCATAATTTCAGTTCTCAAACTTTACTGGAATTACATTAAAATCCTGCATGAATATAAAAACAGATAACAATAGACAACACTTGTTGGGTTAACCACAGCAAAAACAAGAACCAGAGTACTTGGGGGTTGAACCTTTATTTTCTCAGCCATTCTGTTGGCCGTCCATCCATGATCCACAGGTATAAAAGTCTGTAAAGAGTGCGGATAACTGCCATGTAGTCCCAATGCTTTAAAAAGTAGTGGCCTCAAGATATTTTGATGCTGTGGGCAATAGGCTCTAGTCTCACAGGTCACACCCACCTAATACATTTACACCAAATGCTCTTCCTGGTTTGTTCCGATTGGTTCATTTCCTGAGGTCAAAGGTCCTCGTGCTCTTCTGGACGGTTCACCGTTTCAGCCGCCTCCTCATTCTCCTCTGAAGGTAACAAAGACAAAACCACAAGCACTTGAAAATAACTGACCAGCGCTGGAAGTCCCACACCCCTCAACTCATGTCCTGTACAAGGCAACACAATATCCTTTCCTTATGGTGTTTATTTTGTCTTTATGTATAGTGTATGCTGCAAAAGGAATGACCTCAATGTGGACATTGAAGTTAACACATACTTGCTTGATCATGCACTGATGTCAAATACAGTGTCAACCAAGAGAACCAAGAGTCATCTGATACAACTGCACCTGCAGTATTTCATAGAGAGTATATTGTTACTGTAGTAGTAACTACAGTGTACTTAACCAGCCAAGTCAGTGATTTGATTTGGATTTAAATTTAATTCATGGTTGTGGTCAACATGACTTATTATGCAGAATGCACAGTTACATAAAACAATAATTCAATAACACAAGATAACTAACTACACTCAATTAAAGTGTGTTGTCATCATGTATAAAATGCATTTTAAAATCATAAATCAACTAGTCCAGATTGTTATTATTGATTACCTGGCTCTGGTATTTTGACACAGACTCCCTCCTGTTCCTCGTACCTGCTGGCACAGATACAGATGTAGCTTCCTTTGTTGTTCACACACTCCTGGTTCTCCGCAGTACACACAGCGTCAGGCTGCTCACACTCGTTCACATCTAAACCGAGAACAGATCAACTTGGTTTTCAGCACTGTCTGATGACAAAATTTCTGCCAATTATTATAATTTTTTGTTACACTTACTGAAAGCATTAAGTTCCCTCAGTGTACTAATTTCATGACTCTATAACCAAGAATGTATTCAAAATGGCTTCTGAAGTTTTATAATTGTATGTTTGTTAATGGGAAAATATGGTCATTTTTTTCCAATTTCCTGAAAAGTTTGTTTTGGAGACGAGGTTCCGACAGTGTTATAAAGCCCTTTTACATCAGCTGTTGGCAAAGTATTTGTATAGTAACAAACAGCACCATCCTCAGTGAATTTCATTAAAAAGTGAAACATTAAAACAAGTTATCCTTTTTACATAAAACTATACAAAATATATTCACGTCACCAAATAATTGATTAAAACACAATGTTTTGAAATGGTCTACAGTAGCCCCAACAGCACTCTGTAGGGTAGCACGATGGTTTAGCCGGAGGACAGCTAGTTTCCGTCCTCCTCTGAGTACACATACTTCAATACAAAACTTAGGAGGCTCATGGTTCTCATCCCATTCCAAAGACTGGCATGGCAACTTCCGGAGGACGTCCTCCAGCCTATCAGAGCTCTTGCAGCATGAACTGACATGTCAATCCAATCAAAGGATCAGAGAATGAATCTAGTACTGAAAGCATACGCTACAGCTAGCTAGCACTGCGGTGTATACAAAGTGGTGAGTAGTTTACTCAAATATAGAAAGACAATAGTTGAACAGTTTTTAACAAATGAATTTCTTGAAAAATGGAGAAACAAGAGAGCTAGCTATATTACTTAAATTTTCACTTTGCTGGCGAATGCAGCTAGCTATTTTAGCCTGAAACAGAGAAGGCTTCTATGTTAATTAGCTAGCTATCCAACACTAACTCTTCCAAGTCAAGGTAAGCTTTTAGTTTTATTAATTTAATGCCACCAGGACCCGCCGGTGCAACTGCTGAACTGCTTGCTGACTGTACTGCATGATTGTAGCAGATTTACTAATATGTTGGCAATGACGTTAGCTAATATGGTGACGACAATGTAGGCTTTGTGTAGCGGTTATGATATGAACGTGTTGCTTGGAAAGTTTTTCTTCCGCCTGGTCACATACAGCGGATGTGTTTTGCACTGAATTCCACAAGGAAGTGAAAAAGTGAGGAGGAGAGCACGTAGATGCAAGAAGGAATTATACAAAGAGCAAAATTATCATGCTGTTCGTATGTGGCTGCTTTTAAAGTGAACTGTGTTTGTGTGATCAGTGGTGTTTCATTCCGGCAATTCTGTTGCAAACATTTCTTAAAACGGAAGCGAACAGAATGGGGATAAACATACCTGAATTTGTCCAATAGAAACTCTCATTTGCTAAATTTGAGTATTATGTAGTAGCCTAAACCTATCAATGTTACATTGGGCTGGGTGAATAAAATATGGATGAGTCATCCAACATGCTGTATTAGAAATAAGGCCATGCTCATGAAACAAATAACCGTCCTCCCTCATCTTAAAACGTCACCGACCGCCAAGGACTTACGAGCACGTCAATAGGCATTCAACAACATCCATGTCATTCCCATTTCATTAAAAGCTGCGATATGTTACTTTTTGGGTGACCCGACCAAATTCACATAGAAATGTGAGTTACAGATCTGTCATTCTCATTGAAGGCAAGTCTATGAAGCGGTAGATCTGTCCCATGTGTGTTATTTCTATGCTTCCTGTTTTTAAGTATTTTACTTTCGGTTTTGTACACCAGCTTCAAACAGCTGAAAATACAATATTTTTGGTTATGGAAAAGATATTTCACAGCAGTTTAGATGGTACAATGATTCTCTACACTATACTTGCTTGTTATGTCTCAAACTGAAATTAGGCATACCAATAGAATTTCAGAAACCAGGCAATGGCAGAGAGATTTCAGCATAGTGCATCTTTAAGGCATAAAAAGTATATTTAAGCAAAGTATCTGACTGTGACTGTTAAAACATGGATCTAGACTTAGCATGTACAGAAATGTAGGGATAGCATTGCCGTGCGAGTGGTACTGTTTCGTCCTGCCTTTAAGGTAGTGTCCAGACTATGGACATACCTCCATTGTGGACGAGCTACTCTATGTCCAAAACTATTGCCTCTGTTACTGGCCAACAGGGGACACAGGCTGGACAACTGACATTGGCTACATCAGGGAGGGAAAGAAGGAAGGATAAAAGAATGAATAAATTAACAAAGAAGTGATGAAAGGAGGAAGATACTGCCTCAGTATTCCACCAGGGCCATACTGTAAGGTGACATGTCCTAGACTTCCTCAGTATTCCACCAGGGCCATACTGTAAGGTGACATGTCCTAGACTTCCTCAGTATTCCACCAGGGCCATACTGTAAGGTGACATGTCCTAGCTGCGAGTGTGGGTAACTGCATATGTGGAATGTGACTGAAAGTGGGCGTTGCGGGGACAAAAAGTGGGCAGATTGGTTGCCACTCAAGAGTTTTGTGTGGCTGCTTCCTTGTAGCAGAGGACGATTTCCCAAAGTAAGTGATTTATTTAAAATCGCTATTTGTGATTTTGTGACGCCTGTGCTGGTTGAAAAATGTTGATGTGGGGCGCTGTCCTCAGACAATCGCATGCTATGCTTTCGCTGTCAAGACGATTGTAAGTTGGACAACGCAGTTCGATTAACAAGATGTTAAGCTTTTAAAACGATACAAGACACTTTGTATGTTCATGAATGTTTAATATTACGATTATTTATTTGAATTGCACCGGATGTTGTTGACTAGCCTTAAGAAGGTAGGAAAACTAACGTGGCACGTTAGGAGAATGAGGTTAAGGTTAGGAAAGGGGTTAGGCTTAGCTAAAATGCTATAAGGAAGCAGCAAGCAAGCGGTTACATTTCGATACGCCTCGTGTTGATCCTCCCACTCCACGTACGCAGTTACCCAAGACTCCCTACCTGTGCAGGTGCCCTCGGTGTCCTGGTAGCCAGGAGCACAGCTCTGGCACTTATCAGGCCCTGCCCCAGTACAGCCTGAACACACCTCGTCACAGCCTGCCAGAGAGGAGAACACAGAGGTCAAATGTTAATACTTGTTTAAAGTTTATTACAAATAGCTTAGTCAGTATACATGTTTATATTTTCAGTCCCTAATACAATAGCTGTATCCATCCAACAACTTAGTAAATATGGTCCTCTCACTAAGTAGTAGACCAGTTTTACAGTACCATTACAGGAGAACGAGCCATCCGTGTTCAGACAGTACTGATCCTCTTTGCAGAGAGGAGGGTCGTTCAAGCACTCGTTCACATCTAGGGTCACACAATGAGAAGCAACAGGAAAAGTGAATTTGATGTTGATGTCAAATCCATGACAGGG
Source organism: Hucho hucho (assembly GCA_003317085.1). Classification (NCBI taxonomy): domain Eukaryota; kingdom Metazoa; phylum Chordata; class Actinopteri; order Salmoniformes; family Salmonidae; genus Hucho; species Hucho hucho. Next base: position 312,181 of record QNTS01000786.1, on the reverse strand, counting down.
AAAGTACTTATTATGCCACGGAAAAGTATATAAAAAAAAAAGTCTCTCTCACCAAGACAGGCCCCCTCGTCATCCTCCCCCCAGCCAGTCTTGCACTTCTCACAGTCCTCATTGGTTAGACCAGTGCAGGTCTTGCAGGAGGCGTGGCACTCTGTAGTGTAGGGGATTGAGTGGGAAACGTGGTCTGAGAGGCATGCCCTGTTCCAAATACACCCCTAACCTGTCCCCTAGGCACATTGCTTTGATCTGAAAGGACTGGATTTGTGTAAACCATTGTTAAAAAATAACATGCAAACATAATAAGCCAAGTACCTGTGCATAGTGAAAACGTGTCGTTCCTAATTTCATTGAAGTATCCGTCGATGCAATCCAGACAGAACTCCCCCTTGTAACCATGGTCACAGTTGCACCTGCCGTTACCCCCTCGTGTTCCGTCACCGTCACACACACCGTTGCCATGGCAAGGCCTCTCGGAACCCCCCACACAGGCTGTCAGAAGGGAACAGATGATTCTCATTCACCCATGGCTGGTTGGTATTAGTCAAATAAATGTGGTTTTGGAGGAGTATGTGTTTACCATTGCAATCAGGGCCAAACGTTCCCGTCGAACAGCACACCTTGATGGTATCAATGCAGAACCACTTATACAGATCAGGATGCTTCTTTTGCCTGGATTGGAAGAGCAAGATGTCAATCCCAATACACATTTGACTTGTAGCCTGGAAGTTCAGATATTCCACAAGGACAAATATAGCGATGAGGGGTCATGAAATCTGATGTCAGTGGCCTATGCTCCAGGAGAAGTAAAAGGCCTAAGTAAGTAAGTAGTAAGGGGTTTTGTGCTAATGGGACATGTGCTGCCCTCTTGTTCTAGCTGAGCACTCAGGTCAAGTACTCACCTCTTGAACCACCAGGTCTCAAAGTGGTCCTCGTGCTCCTCTACCATGTGGTTACAGTCAAAGCTGCTGCTGTCACACAGATTCTCCAGAATCTCAACTAGGCGGATCTCACTGAGGAGAGGGGGAGGAGGGAAAGGGAAGAGGAGACAGAGAAATCAGCTTCTATTGTACCACTGGGTCAACAGAGAATACGTGGTCTGGGTCAGCATGACAAATAGGTTTAGCAATCACTGATCAGAGCAAACAGATACGTGATAAGCACAGCAACACTCCAGCATTAGGAGGAATGGTGTATTATGATGAGTGGTGTATAGGAATCTTACCTCGTCTCATATTTGGAAAGTGCCCTCTCCTCCCAAGCGGTGTTTCCTCCACCAAAGTTCTGCTTTTTCGTTCGGTCCAATCCCTGTTGGTACAGTAGTGTGAGGATGAAGACTAGCTAACCAGACACAGATTATGGCAGTCATTTGATCAACGGTGAAAATGTACTACAGCACTGTGTCTGATAATCTGGGTGTAAAGAGCACATACGTTAGCTAGTTATTTGGTCCGATTTATAAACTGGTGTAACGTTAATTGACTAACGCTAGTGGACTGACTAGTATACTGGTGTTTAAATGCTCCGGTCATATTACATAGCCTACATCAAGGTCAGAAGAGGAGGGCTTAGTTACAGGAATGCATTAGAAGCACAATACACCACTGGTTGCCCACTGGTCAATAAAAGCACATTAATTGGTTGAGGTTTGAATCAGACCAATTGATAGCACTGCCCAGCTAGCCGAGGCAAATTATGCACAGAAGAACATTTCAAACTTACCTTAATGAAGTTATCAGCTATCTGTTTGCAGGTATTACATGAGCTGTTTAAGTCTTTTGCACAGGTGCACTGTGATAGTAAAACAAAAGCTAGGCTACAAAATAGCCCCGATAATTGACTGAACGATAGCATTCTGGCTAGCTACAGTAGACGGATAGCAGTTTGAATGACTCGAAGTTTCACATCACAGCCAACGTTATGCCTTAGCCACTTGCCAGCCCTAAAACATGCAGCACAGAGTCTAGCCACATACACAACCATTTCTTGGAAGTTAGCTAGCGTTATCTATGCAAAGCATCCCAAAGTAGTATGTACATGCAGGTAAGGGGGGGGGAAATAGCTACTTCTTCCCCCCGGACAGGCTCTTGGTACGATTGTGGCTGGTCGTGATTTGCCGTTTCGCCCGTCAATCACTGTGAGAACCAATGATATTCCGCCACGCGTGGGACACCCGCCTTCTTTCTCACCACGTGGACAAATCCGGTCCCAGATGTGTGCGCAGGCGTCCACCTCCTGTCTTCAGGTCATGGCTTTGAAGAGGACTGCGTCTGGCAAAACACTGTTCTTCATGCTCATTTCGGTCACTCTATTACATCTGTTTAGTTGTCCTTTTACTAAAGTCGAAGAGAGTTTCAACTTACAAGCAGTGCATGATGTTCTTTATCACAGAGTTGATTTTGAAAAGGTAAGACTGAGAGCTACGCGTACAACAGCCAAGTAACCTTAACGGTAGCTAGTCTTTACAATGCCTGTTGACAGTGTTACACTGTCTTCATCTCCCGATGAAGCTTTCTACAACATGATCTGCCCACCTAAACAATGACAAATAGTTAATGCTCCCGAGTGGCGCGGTGGTCTAAGACACTGCAGTACCTGGTTCGAATCCAGGCGGCATCACATCCGGCTGTGATTGGGAGTCCCATAGGGGCGCGCAATTGGCCCAGCGTCGTCCGGGTTTGGCCGGGGTAGACCGTCATTGTAAATAAGAACTTGTTCTTAACTGACTTGCCTAGTTAAATAAAGGCGAAATAAAACAAAATGCCAGAAGTCCATTGCTGATGTTGACAGGATCTTCCCTCTGTCTCGCCAGTATGACCACCATGAATTCCCCGGTGTGGTGCCACGGACGTTCCTCGGACCTGTATTCCTATCAACGGTCTGCTCCCCACTGGTCTACCTGCTGTCACTACTGGAGGCTTCCAAATTCTACACACAACTGATGGGTAAGTCTTGCTGCTATTATATGATATCCATAAACAACAGCATTTGCAATAGAGAAGTCCAATAGATTTTTTTTTCACTTTTGGGACTACTCAGTTGTTTCCATAGTGCCAGACAAACTAAACGAACAAACTAAATCAAGTACAGCTTGACAGGTCTGTCACAAATCAGTCCACTTACTCAAATGTATTGATGTGTACCTTTTTGGCTGTCCAGTGCGAGGATGCCTGGGAGTGTGTGTGACGTTGGCTCTATGGCGCATGCAGAGGGAGGTTCGGAAGCAGTTTGGGTCGACCGTTGCGGGACTGTTCTGTCTCACCTGCGCCTCACAGTTCCATCTCATGTTCTACAGCACGAGACCCCTCCCCAATGTATTTGCACTGCCAATAGGTAAGAGACACTGACATATTGAAGACATGACTGTTGTATAAAACTATCTTGAATGAAAATCTTGATGGAAAATACTGTTGGAGACAAGCCTCATGTAGAATACAATGTAGAATAAAAATGTTCACCAATGTGTTAAAGGTGCTACAGAAAGGATTTTTTTTGCATTGTAATTTCAGATAATGTCCATAATATATCTGCAGTAACAGTGGAATGATAGTGTTTCACAGTATTACTGACCCAATCGCCTGTTGATTTCTCCCGCCGGAGTGGCACCTCTTGGCTTTGGCTGTGTTATGTAGTGGATATTGGATCAAGTGGCCAATGTAAAAATCGCTCTGCCATTTCCTGGTTGCTACAATTCTACACTGTTTGCTCAATTTCAGTGAGAAAACAAGCACTGCATATTGTAGGGAATCATTGTACCATCTAAATCAATGTGAAATATATTTTCGATAACAAAAAATATGATTTGTTGAGCTGTTTTTAAAGCTGGTGGACCAAAAACTGAAAGTAAGGCTCAATTGCGAGTCTCCCATGTTACATGAAAATGGGATGCGGTGAGGGGAGAGATTTGTTTTGACTGGAGCCTAGTGCTGTTGCAATTAACCTAGCTTACACATACTGTTGATGAACAATTCTAGGTGTAGCAGCTTTAAAATACACTACATGACCAAAAGTATGTGGAGAACTGCACGTCGAACATCTCTCCAATATCATGGGCGTTAATAAGGAGTTGTTCCCCCCCCTTGCTGCTATAACAGCCTCCACTCTTCTGGGAAGGTTTTCCACTAGATGTAGGAACATTGCTGCGGGGACTTGCTTCCATTCAGCCACAAGAGCATTAGTGAGGTAGGGGACTGATGTTGTGCGACTAAGCCTTGGCTCGCAGTTGGCGTTTCAATTCATCCCAAAGTGTTCGATGGGGTTGTCGTCAGGGCTCTGTGCAGGCCAGTCAAGTTCTTCCACATCAATCTTGACAAACAATTTCTGTATAGACCTTGCTTTGTGCACAGGGGCATTGTCATGCTGAAACAGGAAAGTCCCTTCCCCAAACTGTTGGAAGCACAGAATCATCTAGAATGTCCTTGTATGCTGTAGCGTTAAGATTTCCCTTCACTGGAACTAAGGGGCCTGAACCATGAAAAACAGCCCCAGACCATTATTCCTCCTCCAACAAACTTTACAGTTGGCAGTATGCATTGGGGCAGGTAGCGTTCTCCTGGCATCCGCCAAACCCAGATTCGTCCGTTGGACTGCCAGATGGTGAAGTGTGATTCATCACTCCAGAGAAAGCGTTTCCACTGCTCCAGGGTCCCATGGCGGTGAGCTTTACACCACTCCAGCCGACGCTTGGCATTGCACATGGTGATCTTAGGCTTGTGTGCGGCTGCTCGGCCATGGAAACCCATTTCATGACGTTCCCGACAAAGTTAATGTGCAGACGTTGCCTCCAGAAGCAGTGTAGAACTCTGTTGTGAGGACAGGCATTTTTTTTTCCCGTGCTTCAGCACTGGGCGGTCCCGTTCTGTGAGCTTGTGTGGCCTACCACTTCGCTGCTGAGCTGTTTGTTGCTCCTAGACAATAACACAACGTAGAGTTGACCAGGGCAGCTTTAGCAGGGCAGAAATCTGACAAACTAACTTGTTGGAAAAGTGGCATCTTATGACGGTGCCACGTTGAAAGTCAGTGAGTTCTTCAGTAAGGCAATTCTACTGCCAATGTTTGTCTATGGAGATTGCATGGCAGTGTGCTCGATTTTATACACCTGTCAGCAACGGGTGTGGCTGAAATGGCTGAATCCACTAATTTAAAGGGGTGTCCACATCATTTTATGTATATAGTGTATTTTAAGACTCCTTTCTTCCAGCAGTTTCTCTGATGATGATCTTATGCAGTTAAATGGTCTGTTCTGTTTTCTTCCTAGTCCTGTTGGCGTTCACTGCATGGATGGGGCAGAGGTATGGGTCCTTCATCTGTCTCTCTGCTCTCGTCATCATCGTGTTTAGATCAGAACTGTGTCTCTACCTGGGTCTGATGCTGCTCATGTCACTACTGAGCAGGAGGCTGGGGATCCTTCAACTGCTCTACTATGCCATTCCTGCAGGTGCTCTGTCACTAGGTAAATCTGTTATCAGCAACACTAATTCTGGTCCTGGATAACTACAGGGTGTGCAGGCTTTTGCTCCAGCCCAGCACTAACACAGCTGGCTAGGCTATAGTAGTTAGAAGAGTCGGGTGTGCTGGAGCTTGCCTGGAACAAATGCATACATATCCTGTAGTTTTTCAGGATTAGAAGTGTTATGAATATATATATATATATATATATATATGCTCTTTACATGAACGTCTAATTTCTTCATCTCTCTTTCAGCTTTGACTGTCGGCATTGACTCATTCTTCTGGAATAAGCTGATTTGGCCCGAGGGCCAGGTATTCTGGTACAACACCATCCTGAACAAGAGCTCCAACTGGGGAATATCCTTCACTTCACTAAATGCTTGTTATAAACTCATAACAACCATGTTCACACAGTCAACTAATTAAATCATTCAACACAGCTTTAGACACCTGCTTCTCCTTGATCGATTCTGACTTCGTATCAACGTTTGTGATAACATTATGAAAGTAATGGGTTAATTTTCCACCCGTCACGGAGAGCCCACTTTTGACCTGAAAACAACAACTTGCTATCTTTCCTTGACTTTCTCCCCCCAGTAAACCTCCCCCTTTCTGTGGTACTTCTACTCTGCTCTGCCCCGTGCCCTGGGCTGCGCAGTGCTGTTCGTCCCCTTAGGCCTGCTGGACAGACGGACGCGCACCCTGCTGCTGCCTACTGTAGGATTTATCCTGCTCTACTCTTTCCTGCCCCATAAGGAGCTACGCTTTATCCTCTATACCTTCCCTGTGCTGAATATAGCGGCCGCACGGGGCTGCTCCTTCATGTAAGGAGAGAGAGGCTGTAATTGGCATGAGTGTTGTCTGTTCAGGGAGGTTTAGTATAAGGTTGCAAACAACATGAATAGTGCTTATTGACATTTTTTTTGGCCTTCAGGATGTTGGAGTCACAGTTCAATTGTCTTTCGGGGGGGACATACTGTATGGGCTTTAAGTGTGGCCAGAGAGACCACATTATTTAATAATGTTGAGAAACCTTTTCATTCTCGGTCCTACAGTCTGAACAACTACCACAAATCTTGGATGTATAAACTTGGCTCCTTGATCGTGGTTGGCCAGTTGGTGACAAATGCTGCATACTCCAGCATATCTCTGTACGTGTCCCATCACAACTACCCTGGAGGCCGGGGGATGCAGGTACTACATAAACTAGTACCATCTACATCAGGTAAGAACAGTGACGTAGTGGAGGGTAAACCATGTTTACACACCTTTTTCTTATTTTTAGCAAGCATTTAACCAACTTTTGCGGGAAAATGTATTGAGTATAGTATAACCACTATATCCCTTGGTAAGAGGTTATACATTTTGTTTTATATCAGACAGTAAGGGAAATGTCATGGTTGCAGAAACACTGATTTGTAAAGGCTGTATGTAATCAATTGCTTCTCCTCAGATGTGTCTGTTCATATTGATGTATTTGCTGCCCAAACTGGAGTGTCACGTTTCTTAGAACTGAACAGAAACTGGAGGTTAGTTTGACTAGGTATTCTATTCTGGAATATAACTGTTTCCAACCTTCTAAAGGCATTCTAAGGATTCAGCTTTGTTTTTCTATCGTCAGGTATGACAAGAGAGAAGACGTTGGCCCTGGACACCCTGATATGAAGACCTACTCCCATGTTCTGATGGAGGCCAATGCCACTCAGATAGCACTACTCAAAGACTCCCACGTGCCTTTGGCCTTCATCCAAGGTTACAGCAACATGATGTTGAATGCCTTTCGGTTTCCTTTCTTCAGTATAAACCTGGAAGACAAACTGGTGTTGCTAGAAAGAGTACCCGACCCTGAGCATCCCATTTGAACTGTCAGTGATGTCGTTTTTCAGGATTTAGTATTTTCTTATAACCGAAACTAAATTGCAGTGTATTGAGTGTTCCGTTGTTTTCAATCACTCGTTTGGGATAAGTTGGTTGGAGCCAGGTATGGGTAGGGTACACTGAAAGGATCACCTGCTTTATATGTAAATAATTAGAATGTGTATGGCTAGGCCAACTTAGATCTCCATTCACATGCAAAGAAAGTGTATATAGGCCTTTCATTACTTCAACTGAAAATGATCCATGACAATACACTTATCCTCCAATTTTACTCCACCAAACCAGGTAACTGGTTTACTGTCGAGCACTTCCTTCAAACAAAGTGGTCAGATAACCCCAGTTCAATAACTGCCATCCTTCAAAACAGTGCATTTCTTTTTCTGAAATAAGTTCAAAGAACTCATTATACTATTGCTCCATTTTAATGTGTTTTATAGTTTCCCATATGAACAAAACTACTGATCTTAAGCTTTGGAATAAAACTGAAGAGGAAATGTGAAATACATTGTCCTGTGTGTTGATACAAGGAAGTACTTGAGGCACTATTACATATTTCTAGAGGCTACGGTTTACAGAAAGGTTACATTTAAACATTCCCTGGTGACTGTTCCATGACAGCGTGATGTCTGGGTCATGTTTAGTAGGGAGAACACTAAGTGAAACTGGCAGGTTGTGCCTGAACTTTTCTAGTAACAACATATTTTGCCACAATGTCCCCTACCAAACAGGTCCAATTTTGTACACAAAACAAACCAGGAACAAAGGATTACATAAGAAACCTTTATTTACAAATGACCACAATTTGCATGGTTCCAGTCAATGCTTTCACATTTATCAAATTAAGTCAAGAAATCATTATTTCTACATATGTACAGTACATTACTTGACATCCCATAATTTAATCCCTTTTAAATAAGCTTAAAATTGTGCTAAAGACATTTCAAACAAATTGCTTCTGAAATACAGCAATATCTTGCATAATATTAAATATAGCAAGTTAAAGCAATTTCTAAATCAACAGTACCATGAGCCACAAATTCACAATGAAATAATTAAATAACAAACTTAACATCTTTGTCACAGCATTTATTTTTGGGCCATGTGTTCATTTAGAAAAAAAAACCAGCATTGTTTCTAAAATTAAGCCATTTAAATTGAAAAGACTTGATTTGCACAAGTATTTACAGCATTTTGACCTGAATTAGTTTTGGATAAGGCACAAGGAGAGAGAAGACAACTTTGACACTGGAAAAAAATAAGACGCAGGAACAAATATTCACAACCCTTACTGCTAAATACTCCCCTCCCTCCCTGACATGTCACTGAGTTGCTGACTGATGTTCTAAAGTGTTGACAGTAGTACACAAAATGCAATTCCAAATGCGCTCATGTTTTGAAAATAAACCTTGGTATATCCATTCTCCTTTAGTTACCCCTGAATCTAAAAAGGGTAATTTCACAGTTCTATGAATTGGACCTTGATAAGGAGCTCCTCATAAGCAAATGGTTTTAAGTCAGTGCTGATAATAAATTAACGGTAGGTTGACCTTTATAAAGAGAAGCCCCTCCATGTTTTCTAGTAATGGCATGGGCTGATTCAGAGCGCAGTTCACACTGGCTGTACTGAACAGAATCTCTGCTGGGACAATGCTGGGAGGGCAGCCCACATAGCGGACAGCGACCCTGGCAAGGTCAGGCCACAGTAACTTCTTCAGGTTCCAATAGTCCAGTGGATCACAGCTTTGATCAAGTATGTCCTCCTCCAAGTATTCCAGCACTGCCAGCTCTGATGATTTTGGCTTGTCCTCCTGTTTTATCTTGTGTCTGATGTCATCCATGAGAGCCCAGAGGTTGTCCTTGTTGTTTGAGGGAGAGCCATTTGATGAAGCTGTGACCTCTCCACCACATCCGTTGGATAGCGAAGGCTTTGTCTCAATTGAGGTAGAAAGGGACACCTGAAGTTCACTGATGAGGTCTTGTTTGCATTGCTCCGCCTCTTCCTCTGTGAACAAGGAAGCCTTGTACCGCGGGTCCAACATTGTCGCCCAGGTGTACCTGGGGTCGCGTAGGGTCGATGACATCCTACTCACCATCGCTTCCTTCAGAGACTTGAGCATGTTGTCGATGCCCATCGTCTCGTCGAAGAGCATGTCTATCTTCCGGTTGAGGATGTGGATCAGTGGTATGACTTGACCCAGAGTGGCGGTGCGATTGCTCATCTCCCTGCAGGCCACTTCGAAGGGCTTCAACGCATTGCACACAGACTGCATCACTTCCCACTGGTCGCAACTGATCATTTCCCTGAAGTTGCACTCTATCGACATCTCGTCGACCGCTTTCTTTTGTTCCACAAGACGTTCAAGCATGAAGAAGGATGTCCTCCATTTTGAGGGAACGTCCTGGATGAGGCAATTTTCAGGTAACTGGTAAACCTTCTGCAATTCGGCCAACTTCTCCTTTGCTTTGTCTGAGCGATACACGCGCTCACAGATCTTCCGAGCGATGCTTAGAAGGTTCTGAACCATCCTCTGACTCTTTATGGCTTCGCTCACAATGAGGTCTATGGTGTGTCCGAAGCACTGCACGATGACATGGTCGTTGTCCTCCAGGACGTTTGCAATGGCATTGTTGTCGGTTACAGTGAATCCTTTCTTCAGCCCTAAGGAGCTGATCCAGGTGTCCCAGAAGTATTCGAGCTGCTTCTGTATATTGAGCATGTCATGGTCACAGTCTATCTGTGACACACTGAGGAGAGCGGAGCAGTGAAAGTCTTCGCCCTGAGGTCTAACGCATGATTCATATGAAACCCAGTGGGCAGTAAGAGTCAGAAATTCCCGAGTCTGGCTAGTGACCCAGATGCTTGTTGTGAAATGGACGATACCACTCTCAGCCTCTTTCAGGTGTGTGAGAACAACCTCCTTAACCCTCTCATACATGTCTGGTATGGCAATGCTGGTGAAATACGAAGAGGAGGGTAGAGAATATTGAGGTTGAAGGTACTCCAGTAATCGGTTCAAACCAGTGTTCTCTACTAGGGCTGATGGCTGAAGATCCAGTGCAAGCATTTCGGCAACGAGTTTGGTGATTTTTTTGGCAACCGGGTGATAGTCATCAAATCTTTCACAGTTTTCGTCATACACAGAAGTGTCCATGAGTTCGTGTTTAACGTGAATTTCAGCAGACGGCACATCACCTGAGATAGTACTGTTACTTTCAAGAACATTTCCATGAAATCTCTGCATGTGCCTGAATAAACAACTAGTTCCGAGGTTTGTCGTCTTTTTGCCCCGACTTATTGTGCGGCTACAGTGCAAACAAACCACCTTAGTGGGATCGGAAGGGGAAATAGAAAAATGATTCCACAACTTTGATGTCTTTTTACTGAACACAGAGTTGTGTGGCTTTTTCTCTTTGGCAGGGCTGTTAGTCAGTTTGGCTGGAACAGCCTCAGCGGCAGAGAGCATAGCATAGGGATGAGGTGAGGAGTCCTTATCATTTGTACTTTTTTGGTTTTTGAGTACATCAGGGTGCCTTCTCATTAGATGCCTCATCAAACAGCTGGTTCCGAAGTCTCCCCGTTTCCCCCGACTGATGACACAGGGGCAGTATCGACAGAGGGCTTTAAGCTGATCCCCTGGAGAGACAATGAAATGGTGCCACACTTCCGATTTCACCCGTTTCATAATTTTTTTGTTTTGTTGGAAGATCGAACTCGCCGGATCCTCTTTCAGGCCTGAGCCCTCTAGGGACAGATCGCACGGTGAGGAAGGTAAAGGAACCTCCTCGTCTCGAAGTCCAAAGCAGAGATTGAGGGAGGAATCCTGTTCCGATTGGTTTATTGTGTCAGACTCCTCCTTCACATCCATGCTTTCATCTTCGTTATGGGGCACTTCGTCAGATATTGTTTCTGGGGAGGATGGAGCGAAGAGGGATTCTTTTTTAATGTCCACTACGGAGTCCTGATGCAGCTGAGAGCGAGACAATAGGGTTGGTGGGTTTGTATATGGTGGTGGGATGTTGGAGCCCTGTCCATTTTCTTCAATGACAATTTCTCTGTGGGCTCTCCACATATGGCGAATCAGACAGCTAGTGCCCAAATCCTTTCCATTTTTACCCCTGCTAAATTCATTCATGCAGTGTATGCATACTGCTTTGGAACTGTCAGCAGGTGACAGGTAGAAATGCTTCCACACAGCTGATCTTCTACGAGAACATGAGTTTTTGGGAGTTGCAGCGAGGTGCTCAGACCCACCGCCATCCATCGCTTCTTCATGGTTGTTGTTGGAATGTGAGGATGAGACTGTGCCAGTGTCGTTTTTTGCACCCTTTTCTAGTTTTGGTTCGAGTTTTGGTAACACTTCTTTGGATGCTGATATGTCAGAGCCCTCTGCTGAAGAGGTGGACGGCGAGGAGATCTTTCGTACGGTGGGAGTAGTAATGCTAGCTGCCAGGCCTCCGTTATTCGAGGAATCTGAGGGGGATATTACAGATGAGGCAACAGAAGCAGTCAGAGTATTTGAGGAGAGGTCGCCATCTTGTAAAAGCACAGTGGGGTGAGCCCTTCGTACGTGCCTCATTAAACAACTTGTACTGAGGTCCTTCTCGTTCTTACCTCGACTGAACTCTTTCATGCAGTACATACAGATTGCTTTGGTACTATCGCGTGGAGATATGCAGAAATGGTTCCAGGCAGGGGATTTCTTCCTGGGATTAGCGTTAGCGGGACTTCTCATGGATGACAATAGGCTTTGAGTGACAGCATCCATCGCAACATCATAAAGAGTGCTTGTGTACCCACTAAGCATACTACTGTAATCATCTGTATCGTCTCTAGTAACAAAGGGGCCTACAGAACTATCATACGATAACCTTTCATCCTCTTGGGTCCCCTCCTCCATACTGTTTGGATTCTCTTCCTCAATATGTTCAGATGTGTCATTTTCTATCTTGACCTCAGTGTTTAAATTTAGGCTTTTGTTTGACATGGCCGGAGAAGTAGGCCTAAGAGAGTCCTCTTTGTCACATGCCTCACCTGCTTCGTTAATTGTTAATTGTCCATCAACCTGAGAAATAGATAAATTGTCTGGTTCGTCCTCGTGAATAGAAGCCACGGGGGAAGAGTCTTTAGCCCGTGTTTTAGACGGACAAGAGGTTTTTGCGTCTGCCGTGTCATGGGGGGTGGTGCTGTATGATTTAAACACGTAGCCATCTTGCCCCTCAATCTTTAGACATGTTCCTTTTGCCTCTCGTTTCTTGTTTTCCGTGCCATTCGTTTCTGAATCTACTACATCTTCTTCACTCTGAAGAGAGAGGTCTTCCTCTCCATCCATGTTAGCTGACCAAAGTTCTGCGAGAAAATCTAATTATATGATGCAGCTTGCCAAAAGTTAATGAGTCATGGGGTGTGAGAGCATTTCTCACACCAACGCTTCAGTCTGTTTGTCCAGATCAGAAGGAGCAAGCCTGTAGTCCATTTTCTCCATCTACGAATGTGTCGAAGTTTCCACCTTTTCTAGTAGGATCTGGAATGAGAGAGAAATTCAATAAACATTGATATTTCAGCAAATAGCAGATAAAAAAAACAAGTTGACAGACTAGAAACTGTTTATAACATGTCAGGCGGCAACCCAACAGACCTCACATTACCCCTAAAACAGATGTGTTAGGTTATATTATATATTAGCCATGCTTAGCAGTACGACAGTGTAGAGCAGGGGTATTCAACTCTTACCCTACGAGGTCCGAAGCCTGCTGGTTCTGTGCTACCTGATAATAAATTGCACCCACCTGGTGTCCCAAGTCTAAATCAGTCCCTGATTAGGGAGGAAAAACAAAACAAAAATGCAGTGGAACAGGCTTTGAGGTCCAGAGTTGACTTTGAGGAGTGTAGAATGATACTAGCCTACCATTATTTCATTTGGTAGGCTAAAACATTTTAATTTAAAATGGGTTTCAATGTTGGTGTGCATTGCTTCCAGCAATCTGTGGCAACCATGTAGGTTTACTTACGGCAACATGTAGGTTTACTTACTGGCAACCATGAAACCGATTTATTAATTTGATAACCAATAACAATGTATTGTGTTCTAGGCTATTTTTCAATCATACATTGGGAAATTTAACTTTGGGGTCCTTTAAGCCCCATCTATGACAAAATCTATAGTCTGACATTGTATCAATATTCAAAGTAGGTATGATGATAATTTAATGTAATTAAATCATTAGTATAATTTCCCAATGTATGATTGAAACCGATTTATTAATTTGATAACCAATAACAATGTATTGTGTTCTAGGCTATTTTTCAATCATACAATGGGAAATTATACTAATGATTTAATTACATTAAATTATCATCATACCTACTTTGAATATTGATACAATGTCAGACTATAGATTGTCATAGATGGGGCTTAAAGGACCCCAAAGTTAAATTTCCCAATGTATGATTGAAAAATAGCCTAGAACAGAATACATTGTTATTGGTTATCAAATTAATAAATCGGTTTCATGGTTGCCACAGTAAGTAAACCTACGTGGTTGCCACAGTAAGTAAACCTACGTGGTTGCCACAGTAAGTAAACCTACGTGGTTGCCACAGTAAGTAAACCTACGTGGTTGCCACAGTAAGTAAACCTACGTGGTTGCCACAGTAAGTAAACCTACATGGTTGCCACAATAAGCAAAACCTTATTTTGCCTATAAATAAAACTGCTTATTACACAGGCACATTTGAGTGTTTATTAAGATGAACTAACCCAGAACAAGAGACAAATGGGGGAATGAATCGTTATTCAAGCGTGCAGCCACCAGCAAACCACAACGAATGCTATGTTCCACCAAGATTGTAGCAAGCACAGACATAGTCCGATCTCACAGGCGATCGGAGCATACTGACATCTGGAATCTAGACCAAATAGCTACCGCAGTATCATAGTCCCCTTTTCTAGCTTGACCCTTATCCAACTGCTAACTAGCTGGCTGGCTAGTTCGCCTTATTTCCCGATCCAACGGTAGCTAGCTGGCTGGTTTTCCAGGGAGTTATCTAACATCCAGGATCAGGATGACACGTTGATTTGCTTTTTATACATAGGAGCCCATTTCACTCGCAGTTCATCATTAGGAGCCCGTTTAGGTCATGCTAAACGCTAACCCAGCTAGCCAGCCAAGTTAATAACAATGTCAGTGTCAAGAGGCTAACTAGGTATCACATGAAACCCAGCTACACACACAAACTAACATATAGCTTATATAGTTACACCACACACACGGGTTTCTAAAACAGAAATCTGAAACCAGTTCACAAACCGACTGGCCTTTCAACTACATATATGAAGCAGCCTATATCGGGGCCAGTGTCCGATACAGTAGGGACCCTGGTCGTGGCAGATAGCTAAGCCACCCAGGGCAGATCCTGCCCGGTGAGACAGAACCAGATCCTGCCCCGGTGAGACA
>QNTS01000786.1:244795-296389 GCA_003317085.1 Hucho hucho | reverse complement strand
TTGAAGAGGTGGTTTATGTTTCCGATCCTAAACGGTGAAACCGGACCGGGGAGAGGGGGTTAGTTCTTTGTCTCCCAGCAGTTGAAGCAGGTCCACACGGCGGCCGGAACACGCTTCAGGATGTCACTGGGCTGAAGGGCTTTCCAACATGGCGACGGGGGACAATACAACACATCGGTCGATACAGCTTCACCTCGTAATATAGATCAATACGGGCATATTACCTCTTGCCAGACGTTATGGTGCATTACTAACAGCGTGTGCCTATATGCCACCGCCAATACACGGGACAAGAATTCATTTGACCAACGGGGTGTTGTTTTGTTTTTCCTCCTGTCACCACTGCTCTTACGTTGTAACCTTACCGACGGGGTTTCTTGACCTGAAGGGTCTCTCACAGGGGCACTGGAACCATCACTTTGGGGCGTACGACTCACACTACACAACTCGACACTTATGCATATGAACATATTGGACTTCTATAAGGCATAACAAATGGTTATGAAAGGCTTGCTGTATAATAGTCTTGAGAACAAAAGTGAATGTGTAATATAAATGTTATGTGTGGAGTGAGTCTAAATGTAGACACTGTCCCAGCCAGCATGAAACTCAAATCAAATGTGAATTTGAATGTTAACACAAACTGAACTTTGAACATATTACTAGGCTTCCTGTATGATAAATCCTCATGCATGCTTTTAGGTTTCCCCAGACAGGGGGCAGATGGGGCAAAAGATGGTGGATAGTTTACTAAACGTGATCTGCATAACATACCAATACCAATAGACATATCTTTGTAAACCTCCTCGTCTGTATACCTACAGACACAGAAGTGAGCAGTTCAGTCATCTGCACCCAATACAGCTAGACTTCAACATATTCTTATACCCTACATATTCTTATACCCTACATACGAGCTAGCTGAGGCATTCTCACCTCTTTGTTGATTGATATCCATTGAATTGTGTCCATTTTCTGTTTTAGAAAGATTTGCACCAATACGAAAAAATAGAGGGTATCATTGTAAAACAATAGAAATTTAGATACAAGGGACGAGCTAGCTGAGGCACTCCCGGTTCACTCGGCGACGGCACCTGGAACCGACGTCACCAACCAAAACAAAAATTACCTGATGCTTCCTTTAGTGGTGTCAACATTCTGTAAAGTGGAGACGAGAAGCAGGTACAGGGAGTGAATATTTAATGAAACATGGACATAAAACAGAACAGGACCAGTGTCTGGACAGGGGGAAAATAGCGACATCAATGCTGACACAGGGAACAAACTGAGGAGCAGACAGATAAAGAGGGGGCACTCAACAAAGTACTGGAGTCCAATATTGCACAGATGCGCGTAATGATGGTGACAGGTGTGTGTAATGAATTGCAGCCTGGCGCCCTCGAGCGCCAGAAGGGGGAGCGGGAGCAGGCGTGACACTCTGATTACAATGAAGAGCAAGATGTGCCACTCGGTTCTGGGCCAGCTGCAGATTAACTTGGTCTTTCTTTGCAGCACTTGACCACATGTCTGGACAATAATCAAGATAAGACAAAACTAGAGGCTGCAGGATTTGATTTTTGGAGTGTGGTGTCAAAAAAGCAGAGCATTGTTTTAGTATGGACAGACCTCTCCCCATCTTTACAATAATTTAATAAATAGTGCCCTCTGTAATTATTGGAACAGTGATGCATGTTTTCTTCTTTTGTCTCTATACTCCAAAAGTTTGGATTTGAAATCAAACAATGACTATGAGGTTAAAGTGCAGACTGTCAGATTTAATTTGAGGGTATTTTCAAAGCATGCAATGACTACATCAAGCTTGTGACTACAAATTTGTTGGATACAAATATCATACCCCCCCAAAAATGCTAACCTCCCCTGTTGTTGTAATGCTGAGAGGTTAGCATGTCTTGGGGGTATGATATTTGTGCGTCTGTTTCACTCATCATTATTCACAACTCATTCAGGATTATCCATAGTCATGGTAGCATCCACATTAATGTAGAAGTGTTTAGAAACATATTTGATTCATATTTCAAATAAAAGTGGCTTGAAAATGACACAATACATTATTTACCATTAATTTCTATTGGGAACAAAATAATCTGAAACATAACCAAAACAAACAGCAAATGCATCCAACACACGTGCAGAGTCACAAGCTTGATGTAGTCATTGCGTGTTATGAATATGGGTCCAAATACTTACATTTGTACTACTTGAATACACATATAAGTGAATTTGTCCCAATACTTTTGGTGCCTTAAAATGGGGGGACTATGTACAAAAAGTGCTATAAATTCTTAACAGTTATGGATGAAAAATACCCTCAAATTCAAGCTGACAGTCTGCACTTTTACCTCATAGTAATTGTTTGATTTGAAATCCAAACTTTGAGTACAGAGACAAAATACAAAATAAAGGGCACTGTATATGTTTTGACCATGACAGTTTACAATCTAAGGTAACACCAAGTAATTTAGTCTACTCAACATGTTTAACAGCCACACCATTCATTACCAGATTCAGCTGAAGTCTAGAGCTTTGGGAATTATTGTTCCAAAAACAATGGCCACCCATTCCAAAACTGACTGCAACTCATTGTTAACCTTTTAGGGCTAGGGGGCAGTGTTCAGAAGTACGGAGAATCTGACGTGCCCAAAGTAAACTGGGATATGCATGGTAGTATTGGATAGAAAACACTCGGAAGTTTCTAAAACGGTTAAAATAATGTCTGTGAGTATAACAGAACGGTTCGATTAAGCTTTTGAATGGTGTGCAACACTTGTATTTTCATGAATGTTTAATATTACTATTTTTGTCATTTGAATTTGGCGCTCTGCAATTCACCAGGATGTTTTCGTAGGTGGACCACTAGCGTGCCACTGATCCCTAAGAAGTTAAGGGTTTCAGTGACTTCATTAGCTGTGGTTGCTGACATGCACTTGGTTGAATCATCAGCATACATGGTCACAGGCTTTGTTTAATAATGTCAGTGGCAGGTCATTGGTAAAAATAGAAAAGAGTAGAGGGTCTATAGAGCTGCCCTGCGGTACACCACACCCTATATGTTTGACAGTAGAGAAGCTTGCATTAAATAAAACCCTCTGATTACTAATATATAGATAGCTCTGAATCCACGATATGGCAAAGGTTGAAAAGCCATCACACATACGTTTTCTCAATAATATCGAAGGCTGCACTGAAATCTAACAGTACAGCTCCCATAATCTTTGAATTCTCAATTTATTTAAACCAATCATCAGCCATTTGTGTCAGTGCAGTACATCTTGAGTGCCCTTCTTTATTAGCATGCTGAAAGTCTGTTGTCAATTTGTTTACAGAGAAATAGCATTGTATTTTGTCAAACAATTTTTTCCAACAGTTTGCAAGCTGAAAGGTCTGCTGTTAGAACCAGCTAAGGCTGCTTTACCACTATTGGGTAATGGAATTACTTTGGCTTCCATCCAGGCCTGAAGACAAACACCTTCCTCTAGACTCAGATTAAAGATATGACAGATAGGAGTGGCCATAGTCAGCTACCATCCTCAGTAGCTTTCCATCTACAGTAAGTTGTCAATGCCAGGACGTTTGTCACTGTTGATGGATTACAATATTTTTTCCACCTCTCCCACACTAACTTTACACAATTGAAACTTACAATGCTTTTCTTTCATTATTAGTTTTTTTATGCATGAACACAATCGCTCACTGTTCATTGTTGGCATTTCCTTCCTAAATTTGCCCAATTTGCCAGTAAAGTATTCATGAAAATAATTGGCAATATCAAATGGTTTTGTGATGATTAAGCCATCTGATATGACGAAAGATTATCATTTTGTTGAATTTAGTCACATCATTTCTGAATTTGCAGTGAGTCAGCCAGTCAGATGTGCAGCCAGACTTATGTTGTGTATTTGTTATGCCGGACTAAGTGATATGACATGCTATTTTATAAAATCATTTCTCTGTAATTAATATTACTTGATTAAACTAATCATGTAAATGCAATTAACTAGAAAGTCGGGGCACCACAGAATAATGTTTATAGAGCTGTTGTCTTCCAAATAAACTCTTAATGACCTGGTAAACTTTTATATCAATAGCAGTCAATTATTAATCGTCACCTTATCCAGTCTCATCTGAACGTCGTAAAATCCTTGGTTGTCTTCACGAACCCTGGCTAACAAGTTGAATCAGCATTACAAAACTTGGTTTAATTATTTATTTACTAAATACCTAAATAATCACACAAAATTACATATACACAGGATGGATCATACATTGGTGACTAATTATGTCATACAAGAAAACGTCCTAGTGGACGGAACCGATATGACGGCTGGTTACACAAAGAAAGGGGGTTGGGTTTGAATGAAAGCGCGGGAAGACTAAAGAACAAAAGGATTGGGTCTCTATCGGACCTCATGAAGCTATGCTATCGTAAATACAGAATCTTATGCATTCTAAATAACCGCCCCATTTGTAAAAGGAAAATGCAAGAAATATTTACTCTGAGCTGTGCTTCGATAGATTGGTCATAGATCGAAGGCTGGGTTGCCCAACAGAGATCTCCCTTGTCCTTTGAAGAATATGTCTTGTGGTAGAACGGGTACGTTTTAGTACAGTCGTCGTGTGTTAGAACGAATACGTTGTAGTACCGTCGTCGTGTGGTAGAATGGATACGTTGTAGTACCCTGTCTTTCTGAAGAGATTGTCCGTCCTTTCCTAGGCCACGTTTACAGCTGCTGCTGCTAACTCGACGTCTAGGATGTATCACTTCTTTAGTGAATAAGAGTTCAAAGTTCATACTAAGTTGCCATACTATAAGATCATGCTATATTCTGGCTGGTATAGTCGAAATTCATCCTTCCCGCGTGTCGATCGTCACCTCCACGTTGAAATTCTCAATTTTAAACGTTTGGACATCAGTCCTCACGTCACCGGGAACACTGTTAATTTTGTTAGGTTGTAGTCGTTCCACCATTCGCAACCAGAGCTCACGCTGAGGTTGGCTTAGTACTGTAGTTGATATTAGCCATTTTAAACGTATGGACAGCAGTCCTCACGTCATCGGGAACACCAGTTGACTTTCGTCAAAGGGGCTTTTGTAGTAGTGGAGAGAAGGGTGTGTTTCATAGTTCACAACCAATGTCTGTTCACTTGGGCGGGGCCACTGAGTGAACAGAGTTTACTTTATGAAAACAATTCTCTAATTTAGAAGCTAAAATTACATTTAATCTTTTCACAAATAGTTTCATATTTAAACATTTAAATTGCACAACAATTCCATGTGACTCTGATAACTAGAACGTGTAGGCTTTCCAAGATACAGTTTGTCATTCTATCAACAGTAATAATGCCCAAAGCAAAATGCCTGCCACTCAGGCTCAGAAAATAGGATATGCACATAATTAGTACTATAGGATAGGAAACACTCTGAAGTTTCTAAAAGTGTTTACATAATGTCTGTGAGTATAACATAACTCATTTAGCAGGCAAAAACCCGAGAAAAAAACATCCGGAAATTAGTTTCTGGTGACCTTTGGCTCTGTTAGACACACTCCCTATTAAATCCATTTGTTACCAGGACTGAGACTGCAGTACCTATGGCTTCCACTAGATGTCAGCAGTCTATATACAAAGACTCAGGGAGATTGGAGTAAGCAGAACGAATATGTACAGGAAATGGCATGGGGACCTGAAATGTCAACAAGTTCTCGGGCGCGAGTCTGGCTGGCGCGCCCCACTTTATTTTACTTATATAAGGTATAGGTGACCATCCGAGTGAAATATTATTGCTAATATTCATAAAAGGATAGCTAAGGATGCATTTTAACTGGTATTTGATTTGTTTAGGAAAAGTTTATAGGTATATTTGAACGCGTTCTCTTCACGTTTCAATGGGCGATTCGATGTTGGATTTTCTGAACATAATGCGCCAACCAAACGGAGATTTATGGATATAATAAATGACTTTTTCTAACAAAAGAACCATTGGATGTCTTCGTTGGACACTTGGGAAGCCCTCAGCAGAAGTTCTTCAAAAGGTAAGGGATTTGTTTTCGCTGTGAAATGTGTTGTGTGACCCGTGATGGTTTATGAATGTATGCTAATGCAGAAATATTCGAGGTGCTAACCTCAAACGTTGTGCTTTCGCCGTGAAGCCTTTTTGAAATCTGACAATGCTGTGATATTGCCAAGAAGCAGAGCTTTTGATGACTATGCAACACTTGTATATTGATGAATGTTTAATAATTCATCTTTTGGATTTTGAATTTGGCGCCTTGCATTTCACCGGGTAGTGTCGGGAGTGGGGGGCTAGCGCCCCACCACTCCGTAAGTAGTTAAGTACCAACGGATATTGGCAAAGGTTGGTTGGTTTGATTACCGAAATATGGTTCCATTCCCCACCCTTTTGATGTTACCATACTCTCTAAGTTAACCTCTCCTGGCTAGGGGGCAGTGTTCGGAAGTTCGGAGAGTCTGGCGTGCCCAAAGTAAAATGCCTGTTACTCAGGCCCAGAAGCTAGGATATGCATATAATTAGTTGTATTTGATAGAAAACACGTTGAAGCTTCTAAAACTGTTAAAATACTGTCTGTGAGTATAACATAACTGACATGGCAGGCGAAAACCAGAGGAAAATCCATCCTGAAAAATTGCTTTTTTGAGCTCCCATGCAATTGGTATGGTTTCCTATTGCACAATGAAAAGAATAGCTCCCAGATTGCAGTACCTATGGCTTCCACTGGATGTCAACAGTCTTTAGACATGGTTTCAGGCTTCTTTCAAGTGGCTGTTGAAACGGACACTACTGTTTTGCGCGCATGACTGTGTGCGCACTTCGTTATTTTTCTTCCCTTTTGAACAGACTATTCTCCGTCTGAAATATTATTGTTTATTTAGATATTTGACAACCTGAGGATTAATTAGAAACATCGTTTGACTTGTTTGGACGAACTTTACCAGTACTTTTGGTATTTCTTTGTCTGCATGTTGAACGACTGGATCACAGAACTTGATGGCGCCAACTAAACTGACTTTTTGGGATATAAAGAAGGACTTTATCCAACAAAAATGACAATTTGTGTGTTCCTGGGACCCTTGTGATTGCAAACAGAGGAATATCTTCAAAGGTAAGTGATTTATTTTATCGCTATATTTGATTTTTTAACGCCTGTGCTGGTTTGAATAATATGTTGTGGGGCGCTGTCCTCAGATAATCGAATGTTCTGCTTCCGCCGTAAAGCCTATTGTAAATCCGACAAAGCGGTTCGCTTACCAAGATTCGAAGCTTTTGAATGGTGTACCACGCTTGTATTTTCATGAATGTTTAATATTACTATTTTTGTAATTTGAATTAGCGGTCCACCTAGCCCAAACACGTTAAATAAATAATAGTAGCAGATCAAATTATGTTATTATTGTACACTAGAGTACACCCCTATCGACACAGGAAATAATATTGCCAAGTAAACAAATACTTTATTAACTCGTTATCAACAAAAAGTAATTATTTTAAATTTAACCAAATTTGCCTTAATACTAATGTTTAGCCTCACGCAGACATTAGTAAGGCGTTGTTATGACGACATGTTAGTTACACGTTCAATGGTAGGTGACAGGCTGTTACGAATCTCTTTTGCCCCGTAGTCTAGGGGGGGATGGAAACGAGACCCGTAACATATCTCATGCAAATCACCCCAGTGAAAAAGTAACAGTGAGAACAAAAATAAAACGCAGACAACTTAAATCTACCGTCAAACACTAATGGTTTATTCCAAACACACGGTAATGGGGTGTGGGAAAAAGGGGCTGAGCTGGACCCAAGGAAAGAAATAATACATATTCAAAAACCCCTAAGCTAGTCTACCTGCTTCACAAACAGCTAGCTAACTAACCAATTAAATACAGTGGGTGGTCCGCCCAGTTCTAACTAATGTATTTAAACAAAGGGTTTCCTACGGGTAATGTATGCCCATGGGCGACTTGTCTGGTTATCCCCTTTTACCACCAACAAACAAGCAAACACTACAACACAGCAATACATACTCACATGACAACAGCTAATGTGAGATCTAGGTGCAAAAACAAACTAACAGCAACTGACTTTCAGCAAATCCAAAACAGAGAGAGAGGTGTGTAGCCTCAAAACAAGAGAGAGCTACAAAACAAGCGAGAGAGAGAGAGACAACTGACTGGGTTTTTAAACCAAGGGAAAGGGGATGTGATTGGGTAAGGGAAAAGGAGCAGGTGTGTCTTCTGATTGGGACTGATTGGTGATTGATGGGCAACTGATGACTGCTGATGAGTGACACCTGTGACTAGGGCAGAAGGAAAGAAAACAAATACACACACAGGATACCTGTATCCTTAACACAGCCACACGGTGGTACTGTTCCCTAGGTTTATTAACTACTTAAGGAGTAGCGGCGCGCTAGTGGGCCACTCCCGACACTACCCGGTGAAATGTAAGGCGCCAAATTTGAAATCCAAAAGTTAATCAATATACAAGTGTTGCATAGTCATCAAAAGCTCTGCTTCTTGGCAATATCACAGCGTTGTAAGATTTCAAAAAGGCTTTACGGCGAAAGCACAACATTTGAATGTTTGAGGATAGCACCTCATATATTTTCCACATTAGCATAAATTCATATCCAGCGCGGGTCACACAAAACCCATATAAGAGCTAAAAAATATCACTTACCTTTCGAATAACTTTTGCTGAGGGCTTCCCAAGTGTCCAACGAAGACATCCAATGCTTCTTTTGTTAGAAAAAGTCATTTATTACATCCATAAATCTCCGTTTGGTTGGCGCGTTATGATCAGAAAATCCACCGTTGAGTCGCCCATTGAACCGTGAAAAGAACACGTTCAAATTATACCTATAACCTTTCTACAAACAAATCAAACATATTTTTTAATGTATCGTTAGGTATCCTTTTATGTATATTTACTGTAACCGGACGATAACGGACGATAACGTGAACAATAGGAAAGGAAAATAAAGTGGGGCGCGCTCACAATCTCGCGCCCGTCAAACGTTGTTCACAAAAGTGGTCCCTTCACTACTTCCTCTTCCTATCCGTTCTGCTTAGTGCTAGAGCTTCCAGACACTGTATGAAGACTGTTGACATCTAGTGGAAGCCATAGGTACTGCAGTCTCAGTCCTAGTTAAAATAGAAATGAATAGGCAGCCTGGAGAAGAAGGTCATTTACAAAAAAAACTGCAAATCTGGATGGATTTTCCTTGGGTTTCCGCCTGCTATATCAGTTCTGTTATACTCACATACGTTATTTTAACACTTTTAGAAACTTCAGAGTGTTTCCTATCCAATTATGTGCATATCCTATTTTCTGGGCCTGAGTGGCAGACATTTTACTTTGGGCACGCCAGACTCTCCAAAACCGTCACCTCTGCTGCCGCTCCCTAAGAAGTTAACACGCAGGCATCACACAGATGTGGGATCATGTAATGTCAGTCAGACGTTCAATAGTAGGTGACAGCCACACGATGGTACTGTTGCCTATGCTGAATGTAGGCCTTTATCACCCCCCATAGGTGTGTGTGTTGACAGAGCACTGTAGCATGCATCCACATCCACTATTGGTTGAGTCACGTGAGTGAGAGGAGACAGAGCAGCACATTGTGACAACTTTTTACCAGTCATTATGAGCAAGTGGAAATTTGAAATGGAATTTATGGAACTCCCTCGTGTGCTTCTGTTATGGGGAAAAGTACTCATTGAAGCTGACATTAAATGTGGAGAATGATACATTTGCATCTGTTGGCCATCAAGTAGCCTATTTATTTATATGCCATTGTAGGCTACTTTAGGCTACCATTTGATGCAATAAATATGTTGATGTTGAAATGACTATATATAGTCATTGCAAATCAATTTGTGCCACTTGTGTAGCCTACCTGGAGCTGGCAAAGGGATTTAATAAATAGCCTATAACATCAGTGTATTGTTGGTGTAGCCTTGTGTTATTATGCAATTGTTAACAGCCATGTTAGTAAAATTGGAAGTTATCAAAGCTCTATGGCAATAGTTGATCAGTTGTTTGAACTCATTAGATTGATTGTAACAGTCAGTTAGATTAGGCTACAGATAAAACAAAATAAACACTGGCTGTTATTGACAAGCATATTCAGTTCATATACATGTTATTCATATTTAATTCAGTGATTGAAATTACAACCCCATCCTCAGTAGCCTATTCCAGCAGGATATTGGAAAACACAACCATTTCTTACCTAACTATTCATGTTGAATAAATTAGTCTGTTAATTTGAACTAAGCAAGCTGCGAAATTGTTCAGTTTACATCTTACATACATTTTGCCTAGGCTACTGTAGACTATCTAAAATAAGATGTAGGCCTATCAGGGGCTATAGGCTACCTGCATCTACAATATATACAGTACATTCAGAAAGTATTCAGACCCCTTCTCTTTTTCCATATTTTGTAACGTTACAGCCTTATTCTCAAATGTATTCAATTGTTTTTCCCCCCACATCAATCTACACACAATTCCCTATAATGACAAAACAAAAACTTTTGCAAATGTATTTAAAATGAAAAAATGAAATACCTTATTTACATCAGTATTTAGACCCTTTGCTATGAGACTTGAAATTGAGCTCCGGTGCATCCTGTTTCCATTGATCATCCTTGATGTTTCTACAACCTGATTGGAGTCCGCATGTGGTAAATTAAATTGATTGGACATGATTTGGAAAGGCACACACCTGTCTATATAAGGTGCCACAGTTGACAGTGCATGTCAGAGCAAAAGCCAGGCCATGAGGTCGAAGGAATTGTCCGTTGAGCTCCGGGACAGGATTGTGTCGAGGCACAGATCTGGGGAAGGGTACCAAAACATTTCTGCAGCGTTGAAGGTCCCCAAGAACACAGTGGCCTCCATCATTCTTAAATGGAAGAAGTTTGGAACCAAGACTCTTCTTAGAGCTGTCTGCCCAGCCAAACTGAGCAATTGGGGGAGAAGGGCCTTGGTCAGGGAGGGGACTAAGAACCCGATGGTCACTCTGACAGCTCTAGAGTTCCTCTATGGAGATGGGAGAACCTTCCAGAAGGACAACCATCTCTGCAGCACTCCACCAATCAGGCCTTAATGGTAGAGTGGCCAGACAGAAGCCACTCCTCAGTAAAAGGCACGGCAGACTGCTTGGAGTTTGCCAAAAGGCATCTAAAGGACTTTCAGTCCATGAGAAACAAGATTATCTGGTCTGATGAAACCAAGATTAAACTCTTTGGCCTGAATGCCAAGTGTCACGTCTTGTTTAAACCTGGCACCATCCCTTACGGTGTCACGTTGGTATAAATGGGTCGGGAGACAGGCGCAGGAATGCGTAACAGTTTTTTTAATTTCTTACCCAAATTACGGCGTGCTGTGTAAAGGCACGGGGACGAAGACCAAACAAACCCTATACAAAACACAGGGTAGAAACCGAAAACAAAAGAGCGAGGAGTACCTCAAATAAATAACACAAGCGCACAATGATTAACACACGGGACAAGACCCGTAATCATCTGTGCAATCCACAATGGCACGAAAGCCAAAACACACAGCACAGGTACTCACACGCACCAACGGACTATGTAACAATAATCGACAGGACACTGGTAAACCAAGGGCACACTTATACAATTACTAATCAGTGGGAATAGGGGCCAGGTGTGCGTAATGAAAGTTCCTGAGGGATCCGTGACATACGATGAAGCCAGAATCGGTGAAGCCAGAAACTAGTCAGAATCGAAGGAAAGATGACCGGAGCAAAGTATAGAGAGATCCTTGATGAAAACCTGCTCCAGAGCTCTCAGGACCTCAGACTGGGGTGAAGGTTCACATTCCATCAGGACAACGACCCTAAGCACACAGCCAAGGCAACGCAGGAGTGGCTTCGGGACAAGTCTCTGAATGTCCTTGAGTGGCCCAGCCAGAGCCCGGAACTTGAACTCAATCAAACATCTCTGGAGAGACCTGAAAAAGCTGTGCAGCGACGCTCCCCATCCAACCTGACAGAGCTTGAGAGGATCTGCAGGGAAGAATGAAAGAAACATCACAAATGCATGTGTGCCAAGCTTATAGCATCATACCCAAGAAGACTCAAAGGCTGTAATCACTACCAAATGTTATTCAACAAAGTACTGGGTAAAGGGTCTAAATACTTTTGTAAAAGGGATATTTCAAAAACCAATTTTACCTGTGTCATTGTGGAGTATTTTGTGTAGATTGATGAGGGGGAAAAACAATTTAATACATTTTAGATAAAAGCTATAACGTAACAAAATGTGGAAAAAGTCAAGGGGTCTGAATACTTTCTCGAATGCACTGTATACAAAGGTATGTGTACATCCTTTCAAATGAGTAGGTCCGGCTATTTCAGCCAGACCCGTTGCTGAGAGGTGTATAAAATCGAGCAGACAGCCATGCAATCTCGATAGACAAAGTTTGGCAGTAGAATTACCTTACAGTAGAGCTCAGTGACTTTCAAAGTGGCATCCGTCATAGGATGCCACCTTTCCAACAAGTCAGTGCGTCAAATTTCTACCCTGCTAAAGCTGCCCCGGTCAACTGTAAGTGCTATTATTGTGAAGTGGAAACCTACCCTGGTCAACTGTAAGTGCAAATAGTTTGGGTAGCCATTTGATTAGCTGTTAATGAGTCTTATGGCTTGGGGGTAGAAGCTGTTAAAAAGCCTCTTGGACCTAGGCTTGGCGCTCCGGTACCACTTGCCGTGCGGTAGCAGAGAGAACAGTCTATGATTAGGGTGGCTGGAGTCTTTGGCATTTTTTTGGGGCCTTCCTCTGACACCGCCTGGTATAGAGGTCCTGGATGGTAGGAAGTTTGGCCCCAGTGATGTACTGGGCCGTATGCAATACCCTCTGCTCTCAGTGGTGCAGCTGTAGAACATTTTAACTCCTTAGGGCTCGGGTCCCATTTTCCGAATTTTCGCCTGTCTGACGTGCCCAAAGTAAAATGCCTGTCACTCAGGCCCAGAAAATAGGATATACATAATTAGAACTATTGGATAGGAAACACTCTGAAGTTTCTAAGAGTGTTAAAATAATGTATGTGAGTATAACAGAACTGATATAGCGGGCGAAAATCCATCCGGATTTGCAGTTTCTTTTGTAAATGACCTTCTCCATTGTGCCTATTCATTTGTATTTTACCTAGGACTGAGACTGCAGTACCTATGGCTTCCACTAGATGTCAACAGTCTTTATGCAAAGACTGGGAGTTCTAGGAGTAACCAGAACAGATAGGAAGAGGAAATAGTCAGGGGACCACTTCTGTAAACAAGGTTTGACGCGTGCGAGATTGTGAGTGCGCCCCAGTTTATTTTTCTTTCCTATCGTTCACGTTATCGTCCGGTTGAAATATTACAGTAAATATACACAAAAGGATACCTAAGGATACATTAAAAATTATGTTTGATTTGTTTGTAGAAAGTTTATAGGTACAATTTGAACGTGTTCTTTTCACGGTCCAATGGGCGACTCAACGGTGGATTTTATGATCATAACGCGCCAACCAAACTGAGATTTATGGATATAATAAATGACTTTTTCTAACAAAAGAACCATTGGATGTCTTCGTTAGACACTTGGGAAGCCCTCAGCAGAAGTTCTTTGAAAGGTAAGGGATTTGTTTTCGCTGTGATATGTGTTTTATGTGACCCGCGCTGGTTTATGAATTTATGCTAATATTAGAGGTGCTATCCTCAAACAATCAAATGTTGTGCTTTCGCCGTAAAGCCTTTTTGAAATCTGACAACGCTGTGATATTGCCAAGAAGCATAGCTTTTGATGACTATGCAACACTTGTATATTGATGAATGTTAAATATTACGAATTTTTATTTTGAATTTGCCGCGCTTTGTTTGCTCTGAAAATGAGCCCGCTAACGGGATCTGATCCCTAAGAAGTTTTAAGGATCTGAGGATCCATGCCAAATCTTTTGAGGATCCATGCCAAGTCTTTTCAGTCTCCTGAGGGGGAATAGGCTTTGTCGTGCCCTTTTCATGACTGTCTTGGTGTGTTTGGAACATGATAGTTTCTTGTTGATATGGACACCAAGGAACTTGAAGCTCTCAACCTGCTCCACTACATCCCTGTCGATGAGAATGGGGGCATGCTCTGTGTTGTTAGCTACCCTTACCACCTGGGGTCAGCACTTCAGGAAGTCCATGATCCATTTGCAGAGGGAGGTGTTTAGTCCCAGGGTCCTTAGCTTAGTGATGAGCTTTGAGGGCACTATGGTGTTGAATGCTGAGCTGTAGTCAATGAATAGCATTCTCACGTAGGTGTTCCTTTTGTCCAGGTGGGAAAGGGCAGTGTTGAGTGAAATAGAGATTGCATCATCTATGGATCTGTTAGGGCGGTATGCAAATTGGAGTGGGTCTAGGGTTTCTGGGAGAATGGTGTTGATATGAGCCATGACCAGCCTTTCAAAGCACTTCATGGCTACAGACGTGAGTGCTACGGGTCGGTAGTCATTTAGGCAGGTTTCCTTAGTGTTCTTGGGCACAAGGACTATGGTGGTCTGCTTGAAACATGTTGGTATTACAGACTCAGTCAGTGACAGGTTGAAAATGTCAGTGAAGACACTTGCCAGTTGGTCAATGCATGCTTGGAGTACACGTCCTGGTAATCCGTCTGGCCCTGCGGCTTTGTGAATGTTGACCTGTTTAAAGGTCTTACTCACATCGGCTACGGAGAGCGTGATCACACAGTCGTCCGGAACAGCTGATGCTCTCATGCATGCTTCAGTGTTGCTTGCCTCAAAGCGAACATAGAAGTAATTTAGCTCGTCTGGTAGGCTTGTGTCACTGTGCTTCCCTGGTTTGCAAGCCCTGCCACATCCGACGAGCGCCGTAGCCGGTGTAGTACGATTCAATCTTAGTCCTATATTGACACTTTGCCTGTTTGATGGTTCGTCTGAGGGCGTAGCAAGATTTTCTTTCAAGCGTCCGGGTTAGAGTACCGCTCCTTGAAAGCGGAAGCTCTACCCTTTAGCTCATGTTGCATGTAATCCATGGCTTCAGGTTGGGGTATGTACATACGGTCACTGTGGGGACGACGTAATCAATGAACTTATTGATGAAGCCAGTGAGTGATGTGGTGTACTCCTCAATGCCATCGGACGAATCCCGGAATATATTCCAGTCTGTGCTAGGAAAACAGTCCTGTAGCTTAGCATCTGCGTCATCTGACCACTTCTTTATTGACCGAGTCACTGGTGCTTCCTGCTTTAGTTTTTGCTTGTACGCAGGAATCAGGAGGATAGAATTATGGTCAGATTTGCCAAATGGAGCGCAAGGGAGAGCTTTACATGAGATACTCTACTTCAGGTGAGCAAAACCTCGAGACTTCCTTAATATTAGATTTCATGCACCAGCTGTAGTTCACAAATATACACAGACCGCCACCCGTTGTCTTACCGGAGGCAGTTATTATATCTTGCCGATGCAGCGTAAACCCTGACATCTGTATTTTATCCATGTTGTCGTTCAGCCATGACTCGATGAAACATAAGATACTACAGTTTTTTATGTCTCGTTGGTAGGATATTCATGATCGTAGCTTGTCTACTTTATTATCCAATGATTTTACGTTGTCTAATAGGACTGAGGGTAGAGGCAGATTACCCACTCGCTGACACCATACAAACATGGTGTCTTTTTTGTTTTCTTGAGTAATGCAGCTCCAAAATGCAGGTGTTTCAGCCTAGCTCTGTGCTTTCTGTGGTGGTGGGGCGGGCCAGCAGAAAATAGGAGCGTTGTGTCATGATTGGCTCAGGGTTCTGTCACTCATGGTCAAAACTGTCCTTAGTAAGGGTAGACATGGAACATTCTATCCCTCTGCGTCCTGCCATATAGTTACATTAGTAGTGCCCTTCCAAGAAGGCTCAAGGTCATTGGTCACAGATAAAATGACGTCAAATCACGTTATATGTACAGTAGCTTTGATTGGACTGATCATGTCAACATCATACTTTCTGAGTCTTAGCTAGCAGTCATCAGCATGAATCAAGTCGACAATCTACTGGCAAATCCTTTTAATCCTTGTCATAGGAAGATAAATAATTTAGATAAATTAAAGATAAAACGTATCCGTGCTCATTGGCCATTGGACATAAACATTACACAACAAGTTGGAAATCGAAAATTCAACAATGAGTGGTTTGGAAGGAATTGGTGACAGTGGCTTAATAACCGCAAACATTACAACTGAGAAGTTGGGAATAAACGATATCAGGCTGAGAAAATACGTTTTGAGCGGTCATCCAACTCTGAATTGTAAATCTTTTTCTTTCTTTGATGACAAAATTGCCCACGAAGGTCCGCCGCGCCACCTTCCTGTTCAAGTGAGCACATCACAACGAGATGAGTCCATGACGTAATATGCCAGGGAGATATGTATACTGTAGCTAAGAAAGTAGTACTATGTGTATGTTGTGTAGTAAGCTGTTAGTAGCCCATGTGCCTCACCCTAATAATTTGGTCTATTTTCACCTCTTAATTTCCAGCTAATGTTCCTGTTCTGACTCGGTGGTGCACATCAAGCCTATAACTTGTTTTTGAGAAATGTCATCATTGTCACACCCAGATCTGTTACACTTGTCTTTGTGATTGTCTCCACCCTCTTCCCCATTATCCCCTGTGTATTTATACCTGTGTTCTCTGTTTGTCTGTTGCCAGTTTGTTTTGTTTCGTCAAGCCTATCAGAGTTTTTCCCTCTGCTCCTGTCTCTCGATTGTTCCTGTTTCCTAGTTTTCCCGTTGTTGACCATTCTGCCTGCCCCGACCCTGAGCCTGACGTCCTGTACCTTTGCCCCACCTATCAGGATTACTGACCTCTGCCTGCCCTGACCCTGAGCCTGCCGGCCTGTACCTTTGCCCCACCTATCAGGATTACTGACCTCTGCCTGCCCTGACCCTGAGCCTGCCGGCCTGTACCTTTGCCCCACCTATCAGGATTACTGACCTCTGCCTGCCCTGACCCTGAGCCTGCCGGCCTGTACCTTTGCCCCACCTATCAGGATTACTGACCCCTGCCTGCTCCTCACCTGCCTTTTGCCTGCCCCTGTTGGATTAATAAACTGTTGTTACTTCGACGTTGTCTGCATCTGGGTCTTACCTGAAACGTAATAATCATTTAATATTGTAAGAGCTTTCATTGTCTGCTTAAATGCCCCCTTTATTTCTCGTACATTTCAAAAGTGCTGAACACATACTTATATTGACTATGTCCATCTTAGCTCGCTCATTAATGTCTTAATCAAAATTACGGAATGCCTCTTCTCCCCTCATCATTCCCTTATGCCATAGTTTGTACATCTCAATTGTCAGTAGAAACCACATTTGTTTAAGCAAGAGCCATATCAGCTATGTTTTCAAAAAGGTAGATTCCATTAAAAATCTGCCATTTCCAGCTACAATAGTCATTTACAACATTAACAATGTCTACACTGTATTTCTGATCAATTTGATGTTATTTTAATGGACAAAATGTTGTTTCCTTTAAAAAACATTTCTAAGTGACCCAAAACTTTTGAACGATATTGTAAATATATTATTATTTTTATTTGTAATAATTTTTTAAAATGTGGGTCTCAAAACAGGTGGTGCTGTACACGGTGACCAAATGTTTGCAAAAGTGATTGTGTGACAATTAGATGAAAACATCATGACTGGTTGTGTTTCTGCCACATTAAAAGGTGTAAGCCTTCCCTGAAGTAAATTATATTAAATTGACATAATTATACAAGCCTAATTAGCTTACTCCTGTCTATAGAGAAAGAAAGAAAATCATAAAANCCACCCGTGCTGCCCAGAAATAAATAGCCAGTGAAATGCATCCTTTGGGACACCCCCTCCGTGGGCGGGGGCAATAAATAGACCAGAGTGGCCCCCCCATCAGAAAAAATGAGGGTGCCAAGTGTCTCGCTGAACCATCTGGTCGTCACTAGTTACCAGAGCCACAAAGTCAGATGACCGATCACACTCCCTCATTTGATTGGTCGACTAGGCGGGCCTTCTGACTTTGACAATGTGGGAACTTTCCTGGCATGGATAACAAAGATGTTAGAACTAACCAAAGATAAACCACAGCCTGTCGTTGCCAATGGAAGCAAGTTACTCATAGTGGGCGGAACAAGCAAAGAGTTAGTGAAATTCTATTGGCTCGTTCTAGTATTTATTTGCATATTTCCATTAGGGAACGCCTACTCTGAAGTGCGCGTGTGCAATTACTCAATCCGCCCCTGCAAGCCTAAACAATGACATTTTATTGTACATTTGGCAAAGGTTAAAGGCTACAAAACGCAGTCCACTCTGTTTGTTACCGATTCTTGGAAACAGACAACTGTGTGGAGATCAAATGTTTCATCGATAAGCAGAATGTCGGGCCAAAACCCATCTTCTCCCACTGCTGGCCACGGGGCTTCCTCTCATCAGCACATGTTAAACTCCAACCCGCTGCGTCACAGTTCTACATCGGATGAAATATCGGTCCCGTTGTTCTATCTGTGTGTATAATCGGTGTCCCTGCGCTACGACATGACCTGCAGGGTCCGCGCTGCGTCGTGCGTGACGGTGCGTCGCGGGTGGGACAACGCTCGTGCACTGCATTGTTGTGGGGGGGAGAGCTCGAGCTTGCGGTTGCAGCCTCCAAACGGTTCCAGGCTGTAGGGAGGAAGACAATTCAGATCCAAGAGAAAATGCTTTTATGCGCATGATAGAACCCAATCTAGGATTTACCGAGACGCAGAGGGCTTCCAACTGCATGCTGCTCCTCCTATATATCTGAAAAAGCCTCCGCATCTCCCGCTGGATGAGAACATTGTGTACGGAATTCCAGCCACATCGCCATTGCTTTCAAAGGCTGTTGACAAGCTACTATCTACAACCAGCAGAGCTGTTTCTACTTCTAAGGTATGTGCTGTTTTTGGTTGTTTCCCCGTTGCATTTGACCATGCATTATGAAGAGCACGGTCGGTCAGTAAGTGATGAATGTGTTGTGCGTGTGTTGCACGTTTAAAGGGCTCCGCTGCCTTGTTTTGTTGGACGCCATTTGCTAACGTTAGGTTGTAGCTAACTGGAACTAGCATTAGTAGCTACAGTCAGGTTATTGTTAGCTACTAGCCCACACTGGCTTCATCTGTTAGCGCTCTTCTCTTTCTTCAGCCAGCTGCTAGTTTTCTAGAAAGAACCAGGACTTGTTCGGAGGGCGGTAAATGAAATGGTGCCGTTTATCATGGTGCACTTTGTAGTTTGGTGGGTGGGGGGTTTGGCTCAGTTGCCTGCCACTCCTAGACGCAACAAAGTTAGCAGACTTTTAAAAGGCTAAAGGAAACACTCCCCTTGCTTTACGCAGACTGTGAACAACCTGTCCTCTCTGGCATAGCGGGTTTGATTAGACATTTTAGATTGTCTCTAGCAACCCAAAACGTTTCCTGTGTCTGTCTTGTGTTGTAATGTTTAGGCCCTGTGTGATTTACTGCGGAATCTTGCAGTCTCAAATCTTCAATGATTCTTAAGAATAACCAGACAGTATTTATACATCCGTCCACTCCAAAACGGACCACATTCTCCATACAAACCCATGCAGAGATTATTCTTGTTCAAACTTTTAATTGAACTCTTATCTTGTCATCAGCGGCCTGCACTGCAGCGGTAACGTTAGCAGTTAGCTCATACTTTCGCTGTCATGGGAAACATGAGTTTCTTTTGAACACAAGCCATGCCTTTTCCCTCGAATATCACTACTATCCCCTTGTCCCTCATGCTTTTTAGTGACACACTTTCTTATTCCTACGTCTTAGCAGATGCTCTACTCGCCCACTCCCCATTTCCACTCACGATTATACGTTATAGTTTCTAATGTAAACCAATTAAAATCCAACAATGCTACGGAAATTGAAACCCTCAAACTGATATCACACACTGTCGATCAACAGATAGATCAGTTTCCTGCTATCTATTCAAATACCTTCACCAATTGATGCTTGTTTACATTGTCCTGGTATGTCTCCATTACCACACCCTAAGGAGGTTAAACCAGTCAAAAATAACTATTTGTTTCCACAGTTTAAAAAAAAAAAAACTTAATAACATTGTATTGTGATGGTAATCTACGTCTGCTTCTGTTGTCATCCCCGTGCTTGTTTATTCTGTTGTGATATAGACTCATCTATGTACCTGCTGCTCTTCTCCTTGCAGCTGTTCAGGTGTCCAGGATGAGGAAGAAGGCTCGGCACCACAGGGTCCCCGAGCCC
Organism: Hucho hucho; assembly: GCA_003317085.1. Classification (NCBI taxonomy): domain Eukaryota; kingdom Metazoa; phylum Chordata; class Actinopteri; order Salmoniformes; family Salmonidae; genus Hucho; species Hucho hucho. The sequence goes on along the minus strand of QNTS01000786.1, from coordinate 276,073 downwards.
CAGCGGCCGCCCTCCCCCATCCAGCCGTCCCCCAACAAACAGACTCTGACCTACGCCCAGGCCCAGCGCATGGTGGACATGGAGATTGACGGCCGGATGCACCGGATCAGCATCTACGACAAGCTGGACGTGATCTCGGATGATGACCCTACGGCGCAGGAGATTATGGAGTGCACCAGCAACAAGGAGAACATGGAGAAGCCCCAGCAGACGCTGATGCGCTCTGTCCGGTTAAAAAACAGCCAGGAGAAGAGGAGCGCAGCTGCAGTCACACAGAACCACACAACACATGGCGCTACAGCAGCACTTCCAGAGGCCAAGATCCGGACTGTGGAGTATAACCTACCAGCGGTCCCCAAGAGGCCCCCAGCGTACTATAAGTATGTGGAGAAGACGTCAGAGGAGCTGGATGAGGAGGTGGAGTATGATATGGATGAGGAGGACTACGCCTGGCTGAGCGTAGTTAACGATAAGAGGAGGAGTGAGGGCGTCAGTCAGGTAGGCCTTTTCTTTTTAAATTACGCCTTTTCATAATTACAAAACGTCATGGTGAGGCTGCTCCCCTGTAGCCTGGGTGCCAGTCAATCAATTTTGCCATGGGGCTTTGTACTGTGTATTTAAATACTGTATCATCAACAGCATATTATTACATTTCCACTGCTGTTCATTGCATTTTAGTTACTCTTTATACAACACACATTTATTTTTATACTGGATTCTTGACATAGCTCGCTCTGATACTCAGTACACAAAACATTAAGAACACCTACTCTTTCCATGAGAGACTGACCAGGTGAATCCAGGTTAAAGCTATGATCCCTTATTGATGTCACCTGTTAAATCCACTTCAATCAGTGTAGTTGAAGGGGAGGAGACAGGTTAAAGAAGCATTTTTAAGCCTTGAAACATGGATTGTGTATGTGTGCCATTGAGGGTGAATGGGCAAGACAAAATATTTAAGTGCTTTTGAACTGATTATGGTAGTAGGTGCCAGGCGCACCGGTTTGAGTGTGACAAGAGCTGCAACGTTGCTGGGTTTTTCACAATCAACAGTTCCTGTGTGTATCAAGAATGGTCCACCACCCAAAGGACATCCAGCCAAATGGACACAAAGCATTGGAGTCAACATAGGCCAGCATCCCTGTGGAACGCTTTCTACACCTTGTGGAGTCCATGCCCCAACTAATTGAGGCTGTTCTGAGGGCAAAAGGGGGTGCAACTCAATATTAGAAAAGGTGTTCCTAATGTTTTGTACACTCAGTGTACAGCTACCGCTGTACATATACTAAGAATGCTATACTGTGTAAATTTCATCTGGTGTATATAGCATAGATTGTATTTGGATTACTGTTACAGTGGTATTAGGGTTAATTCTTTTTATTTTATTCAGACATCTTTGATTATTTGTGAACTTTGACATTGTACTGCATTGTTAGGAGCTTGTAACATAAGTGTTTCACTGCAGCCACTAACATCTGCTAGACTGTGTACGCGACTAATTCACTTGGATTTGGATTTCAGTCTGTTTCTACTCTTTTACCAACTAGACAAGAGAGCGGAAACAGACTGACACTCAGGCTAGCCCCCTCCGTCCCCCCCAAAGAAACAAAAACTAATGGATCACAGGCTAAGAAAAGAATACAACAACAATAGTCAATAATGTATAATTAATACTATAATATGCAAATGTTTACTGTTCTCCCTCCCACCACCAGGTGTCCCACAACGTGTTTGAGTTCCTGGTGGACCGCTTTGAGAAAGAGACCCAGATGGAGAAGGTGAGCCAGGACCAGGACAAGCTGACCATAGACGAGGACGCTGTTTGCTGCATCTGCATGGACGGAGACGGCCAGGACAGCAACGTCATCCTCTTCTGTGACATGTGCAACCTGGCCGTGCACCAAGAGTGTTACGGTGTCCCTTACGTCCCAGAGGGACAGTGGCTGTGCCGGCACTGCCTCCAGTCGCCCACCCAGCCCGCAGGCTGCATACTGTGTCCTAACAAAGGCGGAGCAGTGAAAAAGACTGACGATGACCGCTGGGGTCATGTGGTGTGCGCCCTGTGGGTGCCGGAGGTAGGGTTTTCCAACACAGTCTTCATCGAGCCCATCGACGGAGTCCGCAACATTCCGTCCGCCCGCTGGAAGCTCACCTGCTACCTCTGTAAGGAGAAGGGGGTGGGGGCCTGTATCCAGTGTCACAAGGCGAACTGCTACACCGCCTTCCACGTCAGCTGTGCTCAGAAAGCAGGACTCTTTATGAAGATGGAACCTATCAAGGAGTTTACAGAGACCGGTGAGCCAACGTTTTCTGTGAAGAAGACTGCTTACTGTGGGGCTCACACCCCCAACAGCTCGGTCAAGAGACCCCTCACCATCTACGAGGACGCCAAACCCAAAAATGGATTGTGTTCCCCTCTGAAAGGGGAGAAGACGAGGGGCGCCGATGGACTGACGAAAGGCAGGAAGAGGAAGAGCAAGAAGGTGGAGCCAGAGGAAGAGGTCCCACCCGTGGCTGTGCCTAGCTTTCCTCCCCAAAGGTAGATTCACTCACCATTCATCGAAGCATCATTTTCATAATTTGCAGATGATCAGACGTATCAGTAAATGTGACAATACACAACATACAGTGCCGTGAAAAGTATTTGCCCCCATTCTGATTTTCTCTATTGTCATATTTTTTACACTGAATGCTATTAGATTTTCAACCAAAACCAGGGGGAAAACTCTCTGTTGGCTGGGCTCCCCGCTTGTGCCATCAAACCCCTGCAACTTATCAAACCTTGTTTACAAAAGTGGTCGCCTGACAATTTCCTGTTCCTATCCGTTCTGGTTACTCCTAGAATTCCCAGACTTTGTATAAAGACTGTTGACATCTAGTGGAAGCCATAGGTACTGCAGTCTCAGTCCTACATAAAGTTGTATGCAATAGGCACAATGGAGAAGATGCTCATTTACCAAAAAAAAGTGCAAATCCGAATGGATTTTCCTCGGGTTTTCGCCTGCTATATCACTTCTGTTATACTCACATACATTATTTTAACACTTTTAGAAACTTCAGAGTGTTTCCTATCCAATAGTACTAATTATGTGCATATCCTATTTTCTGGGCCTGAGTGGCAGGCATTTTACTTTGGGCACGCCAGACTCTCCAAAACCGTCACCTATGCAGCCACTCCCTAAGAAGTAACGTTTTTTTTTCAATGTTTGAGTTTGTTTCAATTGCTAGCGAAGACACATCAGCTACTAGTCAGATTCTCTCTCACAGGCACACTGGACTCAAATGGTGTTCTCATTACCATGGTAACCTCCCACTCTTAAAGGGATAGATTAACATTTTTGTCTCATCTGTAATATTTTGGTTAAAAGACTCAGGTCACATATAATGAAATAACATTGAGCAATATACCACATCACCTCTTACTAGTAAGAAATGTATTGTTTTAGAAACGTTACAAAGCATGCGCATAGTTTTTTGTGTAATTTGGTGGAAAAAAAAGAATGTCTGGTAAGAAAAAATCTGAGTGGCTGGTAGATTTGGCTGGTGGACCAAAACCAGCCAGTGGCTGGTGGACCAAAACGTTTCAGGCCGTGTTCCCCGCACTGTATAGAAAAAGAGGTCAGGACTTAACGTGAAAAAACATGCTGTTCAATTTTAGACATGGACATTCCTTCAATAAGCAACAATTTTTACATCGTTAATATCTTCTCCATCTGTTCCCAGGTTAAACACCATCCTCAACCGGGTGTCTATGCAGAAAAAGAAGCCGTTTGTGGAGCTGGCTCTAAATTACTGGACTCTAAAGAGACAGGCGAGGAACGGAGTACCCCTCATCAGACGACTACAGTCCAGCCAACAGTCCTACCAGAAGACCCATGCTGCACAGACGGTCAGTTAGACGTTCAAGCACTCTTGTCCCCCTGTTTCTGACACAATTCTCATCCCCTGGCTGGTACACTCAATTCCCTCTCACACTCCTATCATTATAAGATAACCCTCTCCTTATTACCATAGCAATGTCAAAGAGAACAGGCCAAAACTGCCCAGGGGCATATGATTGTTTGTATAAATGAGAGCTCCACTGCTCTCCTTGTATGATTACAATTCCACTGTTTTCTAACCCTAATGTTGGTGATATTGTTTTTTTTAACTGTACATGTCTGCAATGTTTTCTAAATCCTGATTTGTGTGATTCCCACCACAGAAGGAGAGTGAGGAGGAGAGCCGGGCTCTGAAGGAGCAAGTCAAGGAGTGGCATCGTCTAAGACATGACCTGGAGAGAGCCAGGCTATTGCTGGAGCTCATACGCAAGAGGGAGAAACTCAAGAGAGAAGAGGTAGGTTAGATAACTTTAGCTGTCCCTGCAAGCCAACAATACATAAGGTTAGCTCACAAGCCAACAGTAAGACAAATAGTAGTATAGTATAAATCTCTCCCCCTCCACGGTTCAGCAGCCATATACAGTACATCATGATGCTAATGGTCCCCTGTGTGTCCTCAGATGAAGCTGCAGCAGAGCCTGTTAGAGGTCCAGCTGACTCCCTTCAGTATCCTACTCCGGTCTGTGCTGGAACAGCTACAGGAGAGAGACCAGGCCTTGATCTTTGCCCACCCTGTCGACATCAAAGAGGTAAGGCTTACTTATCATGGTTAGGAGAGCAGCTCTTACTATAACATCTACATACGGCCTGAGATGATGGAGAGTTGAGGTATTCTTGCTGACGCGACTCGCGTGGTACACAGCGAGGGAGAGCCTCTGGTCTGGACAGGAGTCCGTTTGATAATGTAATATTCGGCCAAAAATTGATCAAGCTTTTATTGGTTCTCTCAACCCCCCCCCGGCGAGTATAAACCTCTTGTTTTGGATTTATAAATCCAATAGTTATAATGGAAGGGGCGGTGCTCTGTGTCTGGCTGTACATGTGTGTGGCAGAAAGACACAGAGAACCAAGCAGTAAAAGCCCCCATCGTTATCAACTTCATTAACCCTAACATCAAACAGACTCTGGAGTGTCAGCCAGACTAGAGATGCTGCTTATGCCCTTTCAAGTTATTTTTTTGTATTATTTATTTTCAATTTTATGATTTTAACTTGTTTACTATACTAGATTTGTATCTCAATTCTTCATTCTCCTCCTAGCATAGCTTCTGGACCATCTCAATTGGGCTGATTTTTAAAATCTTCAAAAAGTATTTCCCAAAAAATATCAAGACTGTGGATGTTACATTTATCAAATCAAATCAAATTTTATTTGTCACATACACATGGTTAGCAGATGTTAATGCGAGTGTAGCGAAATGCTTGTATGAATTTACATCTCAATGCTCTGTATGTGCCGACTATCAGATGTTTTTATATCTCTGTCTATCGTTAAACCTTTAGGTGCCTGACTACCTTGACCACATAAAGAACCCCATGGATTTCTCCACTATGAGGAAACGCATTGACGACCAGGCCTACAGCAACCTGGATGACTTTGAGTCTGACTTCAACCTCATCATCTTCAACTGCATGAAGTACAACAGTAAGGATACCTTCTTCCACCGGGCGGCCACCCGTCTCCGAGACCAGGGTGGGGCTTTGATCAGGAAGACGCGGAGGGATGTGGAACGAATCGGCTTCGAGAAGGACAGCGGGATGCACCTGCCCGAACCGCCCAAGATCGAAGCGCCTCCACAGTTTTCCTGGGAGGACGGTAAAGGCCTAGCGAGACGAAGAGTTTGTAGAAATATATAATGGATAAATCAGTCAATGTAGAATACTGGAACAGACGGCAGTGTTTGCACCGATCCAAATTAATAAAGCATTTTCCTGGTCTAAGAATCACTTTCAATTGAGATGCTTCTTTGCTTAATCTGGATCCTCAAAATAATTCTACTTACCTAGGCTATTCATTGTTTAGTTAACATCAAGCAAATGTTTCCCAATGACAGTGTTATCTTTGTGTCCTTTCCCAGTGGACCAGTTATTGATCCCAGCCAACCGGCAGCACATGCCTCTGGAGGAGCAGCTGAAAGAGCTGCTGGAGAAACTGGACCTGACATTCTCCATGAAGTCCAGCCCGTCACGCTCCAAACGCCTCAAGCTGCTCAAGAAGACCATCAACGATGTGCGCAGCGAGATGAGCTTTGCCCTGAGGAGGGTGTCCCACCACTCCCATTCACACTCTTCTTCCTCCCATCCAGAAAGGAGTACAGCTGGGGAGGCAGAGGGGGTGAAGACCAATGGCCAGAGTCCTGATAATGAGGGTAGGTTTTTTTCAAGTTGGTACTTTATCTGCGTTGGAGAACCCAATATGATGATGATCATCATATTGTTGTTATTATAATAATACATTTAATTTGTATAGAGCTTTTCATTACATAGTTATGTCAAAGCTCATTATATACAATTAAAATGTATAACATATTTTAAGGCCCGTTTTTAAAAGTTCTAAGTGATGAAGCGGCTCTCAGATGGTCAGGGAGAGATTTCCATAGAAGGGCAAGGGAGCAGAAGGCTCGGACCCCCATGAGATGAGGTCGCTGATGTAGGTTGGGCTTCATCCATTCAAGGCTTTAAATACAAGAATGAGGATTTTGAAGTTGATCCTGTAGTTGCCCGGTAGCCAGTGAACTTGGGCCAGGATCTGGGTGATTTGGTCTGATTTCTTGGTCCTGGTCAGGACCCTGGCAACACTGTTCTGGATTACTTAGCTATGCATTATAGAAGGCAAGATAATTTGTATTGAAGTAATAAGGAATAAGTCTTCACCCTGAGGATGATGTGCTTTAGGAACAGTTCTGGTGTTTTAATTCATGTATAATTCCCTCTTTTCATATTACATTGTGATCTATATAATGTTATTCTTTCTATGCATTTTCTAACTGTATTCTTCAACAGGGGACAAATCATTACCTCCCAAATTGGAACCCTCTGACTCCCTAACTCCTCTCCTACACTTCGAGAGTAACTCCGAACCCCCTACCCTCAAACCCATCCACCCCAACCCCACTCCGGACAGCAAGACCCACGGACAGGTCGAATTTGACCAGGAGAAAGCCAACAACGCTTCCTCCACCACTACCAAGACCCTTCTCAATGGCCACTCTGACTCCCAGAACCCCGTGCTTCTTTCGAATGGGGACGTGAGTGTGGTGGCTACCTCCACCCTGGCCCAACCCTCGGGGACGACTGTCAACCGCCGCACTGCTGTGCTCTTCAGGAAGTCCAAGACCTCTAGCCCTGGGAAGAACCAGGGGGGGAGAGGAGGCGGCGAGGCCCAGACAGGGTGCCCTCAGCTGGGCACCAAGGCCTTCCTGTCGGTGATGATCCCCAGACTGGAGACCCTCCTCCACCCAAGGACTAGGAAGAGGAGCCACAGTCCCCGTGGGGGGTACAGCGAGGGGGGTGGAGACGGGGTGGACGAGTCCCCTGTCAAACACATTAACACAGGTAAATAGGGTTCTTCTCACTTGTCAGGAAAGTAAAGTACTTATCCTAATGGGACTCTTAAATAGAGCATGAATAAGAAGTAGAAAATGATCTTCAGACTTGTGAATTAAGAGCTTAGGTTCCCCTTGTCCATGTAATTGTTTCAATTATAATCTTAAAGGCTAAACTGATCCAAGATCAGCACTCCTACTCTGAGATGCTTTATGATTAAAGGTCATACTGTTGTAGGTCTAATGCTATAGTTGGTTTATGTCTAGTATACTGACTACTGTAATGCTCTGTGTTACTCGCCTCAGGCCTGTCTAATGGTTTTGGGATGGAGGAGGTAATTGATGAAGAGAAGGAGCTAAGTGCCAGCAGGCCTCTAGAAACCAGGAGACGGTGTGCATCTGAATCCAGCATCTCATCTAGTGGTAGTCTGCTGGGCAGCACCAGGTAGGTACATGCATATACNTACCTCACAACGGACCTGCGTTCAAACCTGCGCTTGATAGAGCCCGCTTGGCTCAATGGAACCACCAGTATAGTCCCAACTGTGGAAACACAGGCAGGCTCAGTCAAACGTAGGCTGCCATTGTCAGTTAAGAACAAATTCTTATTTACTTGCGTAGTTCTCTCAAAGCAACAGGCTAGGCATCTCTAGCTGGTGCACTTTTCACTGCTGAACATGGCCGGTGTTACTTGGTAGTTCAACTATGTAGTCGGGTAATTTCTCTATAGTGTTTCATGTATATGGCAGTCTGACTCACACACAGTGTGGATGTCTTTTCCTGATTTCAGCAGCACCCTCCGTCTTCCAACATGTGGTAAGGGCAAACCGGCCATGGTCCGAAGAAACACTGTGGATGATAAGAACGAGCTCATTGCCTGCATAGAAACTGGGAACTTTGCCAGAGCTGCTAGGATTGCCGCTGGTAAGTTTTCTGTCTTGATGTTCATCATACAGGAAGGTGGAGACTGCGGAGGGAAGTGTGTATTGTATCAGATGAGGTCTGGCTGAGAGTCAGTGGAGTAGATGTATTGCTATAGGGCCAGGAGTTTTGGGGCAGCTTTTGAGGCACTGTTTCTTTACTGGTATTTCCAGCATGATCCACTAGGGTTGCTGCAGGTAGATAATCCAAATTTTTTTTTATTTAATTGACACAAACTGTCTCCAATCAATCAATGTCTTGTTGTGCGTGTGTGTTTGGTGAGGGGATCGCCTAAGCCATTGACAGTCGCTGGATCCAGTTTCGAGTCCTGGTCTGGGCTACACCCCATATTTTCTACAATATACTTCCAGGGTTGGTTTAATTGACTCTCCCTGTTTACTGCCCCTAATTTACACATTTTTAACTACAACTTCCGAGTCTGTTGGAGAGGATCAGCTTGAGCCAAGTGAGGTGTAGAATCACTGATCTACAAATAGTATTCTCTGGTTTTGTGTGATTTTTAAGATTCGCAGAGCTAGTCCTCCCCTGGCTTAAGCAACCCCTCCTGCCAAACACACACACACACAAGACATTGATTGATTGGAGACAGTTTGTGTCAATTAAATACAATTTCCTAGGATTCCCTACCTGCAGCACTAGTGGACAGTACCTCAAAATGTGCCCCAAAACTCTTGGCTCTAGCATTTGGATATAACCAGAACCCAGAGTTTTCCTCAGTAGTATACTACAATGCAGGCTATATAAACATACATTAAAGCAATTATATTCATGATTTACAGTCCAAATTGTATTATTTTTGTCATATCAAATTCATTGAGTTGTGACGTATTTAACCTGTGTGTTGATGCTGTCACTAATAGAATGGCTCTGGAAGTGCTTTGCTCTATTTACAGTGAACCCCTCCTAACTTGATTGTGGTTATTCCTGCATCCATAGAAGTTGGCAACAGCAATATTTGGATGCCTGCTAGTGCTGCAACAGTTGTTCTGGAACCTTTAAAGCTAGTTTGGGCAAAATGTAGTGGATACCCTTCCTATCCTGCCTTGGTGAGTGACAGTGAGCATATGTTTGACACCTGACTATCTCATTCTCACTTCTGTGCTTGCTACCAGGGCCTACAACTTACTTTTTTGTCTACCAGCCACTCAGACATTTTTAGGAGCCAAAATATATATTTTGTGCATTTAAAACACTTCTAAATGGATAAGCATGCTTAGTAATGTTTCTAAATCAAGGAATGTATTACTAATAAGAAGTAATGTGGTATATTGCTCAATTAAATATTTTGTGACCTGAGTCTTTTAACCAAAATATCACAGATGAGACCATGTTCAGCTGCGACTTTAAGCTTACCGTGGTAATGGAGCCACTCAAGTCGTCACGTGTGCCGTAAGTCATCCGCATGCTAGGCGAACCCGAACGAGTGTGCTTGCATACTTCCTTTAAAAGACCGTCGCTCGAACAGCCGGAAAAAAGAACCTTGCCGAAGTCCAAAATGTCACAATGTCGTCAAAATAAAATGCACAAACTCTTAGACTCCCAAAAGGAACTGAAACAGACGTGCACGCCGCCTCATTATTTCAGCGTCCTACTAGAAAGACTACATTTGCATTCTAGAGGACTGACATGAGCGTGATGCTGCCCATTAACTGGGCCTATAAAAGTCCTGTTTTGTTTCAATATAGACGGTGATGTGTAGGAACTAGAATATTTCAGTGATATTTCTGCTGTGCGCAGCCTTGACGGATCCCATGGGATAATGCTGCTCATCCTACGCTGATAAGGCCATTCTTTGCTATGTTATAGCGCTATTCGGACGGGTATTACCAGAGTCGTTGATTAAGTAATTATTATCCAAGCATGTGCCTTGTGCTGTGCTGTGCTCACTTGAACAGGAAAGTGGCGCGGCGGTCCTTCTTGTGGGCAAAGTTTGTAATCAAAGTCTGGCATTCTCTGGATTTATGGTAGAAGTTATGCTGGATTGACAGCATGGCCAATGTTGAATGTTTATCCTTTTTAATCTTGGAAAAGAGACCCTTAAACCCAGACTTGGACCACACACCCACGCCACTGAATAGCAGGCTAGTGATTGCTTTGCAACGCTTGCAGTTAGCCACTGATTCCTTCCAAACCCCTCATTGTTGAATTTGTGATTTCCAACTTGTTGTGTAATGTTAGTGGCGGATGAGCACCGATATGTTTCGTCTCTTATTTATTTTCATAATTTCTCTTCATATGACAAGGATTGAAAAGGATTTGCCAGTAGATTGTTGACGTGATTCATGCTGATGACTGCTAGCTTACTAGCTAAGATTTTCAGTCCAATCAAAGCTACTGTAGATATGTGATTTGATGTCATTTTATCTGTGGCCAATGACCTTGAACCTTCTTGGATGGGCACTTCTAATGTAACTCTATGGCAGGACCCTTGTGGCTTGAATTTTTAAGCTCTCCCCATAGATGTTGCGGTGACGTAGTGTCCCCATGAGTGACAGAACACGGAGCCAATCACAGCGGAACTAGAGAACATTACCAACCCCTACACTCAGTATTTTCCGCTGGCTGCCCCACCACCAATGAAAGCACTGAGCTAGGCTGAAACACCTGCATTTTGGAACTCCGTTACTCAAGAAAGCAAAAAAGAGTCGACGTCCTTATAAAGTCAATGATATATATATATATATATATATTTTCTCCCATTGTTTCCAAACTGATATGGGACCTGTATAAATGCCAGAATAACATGCAAAACAGGCACAAAACGTGCCGTGAATGACTGGTTGCCACTGATAGCCTGTACATCTTTTGATTACCGATGCACGGTTCTGACTATGCCTGGTGGCCGACATGTCTACCTTTGGCTGACTGTGCCCATCCCCTCTCTCTCCCTCGTTAGCTCGCTCTTTCTTTGCTGTGATAGATGCAAGAGTTTGTTCTCGGAAGTAGCCTACGGAAACTAGTTTCCTCCCTTGCAAAAATACTGAATCTTAGGAGTCGTGGAGTCTATTCCACTAAATGGGAGTCTGCAACTGGAGTCGATGGGCAAGGAGTCGAGGAATCGATTCTAGTGTGCCAATGAGAATCTGACTAGTTGAGGCTGACCGTCTTCTTCGCTAGCAGTGGAAGCAAACTCAAACATTGAAAAAACAACCTAATTTCTGAACAAAGCAATGTAAATGTCAAATGCTATAAATCACTACTCGCACGTGCCAATACTTGACTTTATGACCAATGTGGCCGGTGAATTAGAAATTCGTACCCGCCAATGCCAAAATCTACCTGCATTTGGTGGGTGTTAATTTTAGGCCTCACTCAAATCGTGAGTGAGGGATGTTCACACACTCTAGATGTTTGAAAGGTAACATACCCACACACCCTACAATGTTTTTCCTTTCATGGTAGAGTGAAACCTAGGTCCATATCTTTCAAGTCCTCTAGATGGCGCCATTGTCAAATTAACAGGTCTGATTTGACCTTAGTTTGAGAAGACTAAGTGGATGCACCTCTTCATCACAAGCACCAGCTGTGTGTTTTGAGCATGTGTGTTTGCGTGTGTGTGTGTGTGTGTGTGTGTGTAATGCACGTCTGTGTGTATGCCAGTATACTGTGTCATAACACTCCAGACACCACTCCCTAGTAACCCTGGTACACCTCTTCCACCACGTTAGATCATCGACCCCCACATGCCCCGGGTGGGGTGCCAGCACAACGGGGTGTCTATCCCCATGCCCCCCCTCGACGTGCTCCGGGTCGGAGAACGGATGCAGTACAAGAACGAAGAAAAACTCTTCCTCGTCCTTTTCTTCGACAACAAACGCAGCTGGTGACATCTCTGTTCTTCTCCAATACTAAATGCTATGAAAATGACACAATTCTTTTTATATAGTAACATGCATGGATACACCATTTGCAATGTTAAGTGTTTGAATACACAACCAACAGACAACACAGAGAACTCAAATTTGTATTAGAATTTTTAAATTTTTACGTTTCATTCTTCTCTCTTCTCAGGCAATGGCTTCCTAAGTCTAAGATGGTCCCTCTGGGGATTGACAAGACCATCGACAAGATCAAGATGATGGAGGGCAGAACGTCCAGCATCCGTAAGGCTGTTCAGATGGCCTTCAAACGTGCCATGAACCATCTCAGCATCGTCCAGGATGAACCTGTCAGCGACATGAGCGACGTAGACTAACACACACACACAGACACCCAACCCTGAATTACTGCTCATGGCCTTGTCCTGGATCTGAGTCTGACTCTCCTTCCTTCTCCTCTTCGTCAGTCTTTCCAGAGGTCTATGCTGACTGTGTTTACCAGGTGCCTGGCTACCCCCCTGGCTTGAAATGGTGCCCCCTTCCTCGTCAGCTCCCGCCCGCTGGTCTGACGGCTGCTGCTTTAATGAATGTGCCCAAGTTCCTCTCCTGTCTTTCTTCAAGGTCGTGTTCTAATTGAAAACTAATTGAAACAGGGTGGGTTTAATGGACTTGCCCAAAAAGAAACGCTCATTTCCGTTTTCTCGTTCAAAACTGTTTTGTTATGTCTCCTGTTGTGTTCCATAAGAAACATGACCCCATGACTGCTGCCAGACTGCTGCCATGATCCTCCTCTATGCCCTATGACCATGCCACTGCCAATATGGGCTGCTTCTTCCTCACCTCACTCATCTCACCTGATGCCATTTCTTTCCACCCAAAACTACCTACTATGTTTTTAAAGTTAACTCTGTAAATAACTGCAATCTTTGTCTGACACACTAATTTATTGTGTAGATTGAAAGAAATTAGTACTGTACAATGAATTTTCTTACTAGTATTTATACTTTTTGGTGAATTATGTAAGCACTACGGTGTGGTATTTCCAAGTGCTGTGAAAATAAGACAAGTGTAAACATCCTTAGCACTGCAAAATAATGGTGATCTTTTTTTTCTTCCCAGAATTATTTCCTTTTACAGTTTTTGTATTTTCTTTAAGTTATTGAAGTTTATAAATATAAGCTTCCCTTTGGCATTAGTCCTTTTGTAATCTTTTTTTTTACTGTAGTTTTAGTATATATTGTTCGTACATATTTATATGATTGAGTGCCTTTGGAAAGTATTTAGACCCCTTCCCTTGTTCCCAAATTTTGTTACGTTACAGCCTTATTCTAAAATGGATTAAATTGTTTTTTCCCCCCTCATCTACACACAATACCCATAATGACAAAGCAAAAAACAGGTTTAGAAATGTTTGCTAATTTATAAAAATAAAAAACTGATCACATTTACATAAGTATTCAGACCCTTTACTCAGTACTTTGTTGTAGCACCTTTGGCAGCGATTACAGCTTCAAGTCTTCTTGGGTACGAAGCTACAAGCTTGGTACACCTGTATTTGGGGAGTTTCTCCCATTCTTCTCTGCAGATCCTCTCCAACTCTGTCAGGTTGGATGGGGAGCGTTGCTGCACAGCTATTTTCAGGTCTCTCCGGAGATGTTAGATCAGGTTCAAGTCCGGGCTCTGGCTGGGCCACTCAAGGACATTCAGAGACTTCTCCCGAAGCCACTCCTGCGTTGTCTTGGCTGTGCTTAGGGTTGTTGTCCTGTTGGAAGGTGAACCTTCGCCCCAGTCTGAGGTACTGAGCGCTCTGGAGCAGGTTTTCATCAAGGATCTCTGTTCTGCTCTGTTCATCTTTCCCTTGATCCTGACTAGTATCCCAGTCCCTGCCGCTGAAAAACATCCCCACAGCATGATGCTGCCACCACCATGCTTCACTGTAGGGATGGTGCCAGGCTTCCTCCAGATGTGACGCTTGGCATTCAGGCCAAAGAGTTCAATCTTGGTTTCATCATACCAGAGAATCTTGTTTCTCATGGTCTGAGAGTCTTTCTTGCCTTTTGGCAAACACCAAGTGGGCTGTCGTGCCTTTTACAGAGGAGTGGCTTCCGTCTGGTCAGTCTACCATAAAGGCCTGATTGGTGGAGTGCTGCAGAGATGGTTGTCCTTCTGGAAGGTTTTTCGTTCTCCACAGAGGAACTCTAGAGCTCTGTCAGAGTGACCATCAGGTTCTTGGTCACCTCCCTGACCAAGGCCCTTCTCCCCCTTTTTTGCTCAGTTTGGCTGGGCGGCCAGCCCAAGAATGATGGAAGCCAATGTGTTCTTGGGGACCTTCAATGCTGCAGACATTTTTTTTGGTACCCCTCCCCAGATCTGTGCCTCGACACAGTCCTGTCTCGGAGCTCTACGGACAGTCCCTTCCACCTCATGGCTTGGTTTTTGCTCTGACCTTATATGGACAGGTGTGTGCCTTTCCAAATCATGTCCAATCAATTTAATTTACCACAGGTGCTCGTAATCAATTTGTAGAAAAATCTCAAGGATGGTCAATGGAAACAGGATGCACCTGAGCTCTATTTCGAGTCTCATAGCAAAAGGTCTGAATACTTATGTAAATAAGGTATTTGTAATACATTTTCAACATTTCTAAAAACCTGTTCACTTTGTCATTATGGAGTGTTGTGTGTAGATTGCTGAGTATTATTTTTGTTAAATCTGTTTTAGAGGCTGTAATGTGAAAAAAGTCACGGGGTCTGAATGCTTTCCGATGGCGCTGTATATTTATCTGTATGATTCAGAGGCTCACATGTTGGGAAGTATTTTGATGTTATGGAAACCGAAAGTGCGTTCTCAAGAAACCAAAAAACTTGCTGCCCAGATTATTTTATACTTGGATTTGTTGGTGCCTGTGGTGTGGAAGTTTATTGAAAAAAAATATATATGTTTTTTTATTTTTTACAACAGGATTGACTGTTACTTACTTCTAGGACCTTCATTGTAGACTTAGGAAGATGTGCCTGTTATTTATTGTAAAGAATTGGCATTACTTTATACTTTGAGAATCATGTAAGAGTTTCTAGTGGTTATTGGCTCATTTTGTGGTGAATCCTTGGGTTGTGTTTTTCTTAGTTACTTCTGGTTAATTTGTTTAGCTTGTAGACTTCACAACATTCATATGTTCTTTCTCTGGGTAGTTTTGAATACTTTCATTCTTAGTGATGTCTTTTTTTTTTAATCAGGTCTATTGCTGGGACTGTCCTTCCTTTTTATCAAGATACAGATAATAAAAAGACAAGGATGTAAAATCACTATGATCAATGTCATCTCTTAATATAATAATCTATTTTTCAACAGTACTGTACACATTTCCCATGCCTCTTTCAGCAGTTGTGACGGTCAAAGGTCACATATCGGACGACACTGGAGGATGAGATTGCGTCTGCAATGGAGGACCGGCAGCTTTGGAAGACCCACTTTACATCCCGTCAGCCGCAGATGACCAGACGATGCTTACCTGACTATTACGCAAGGTTAGAATCGTTCATTAATGCCTCGTTTTGAGTACTGTTAAAATTCCCTTCCTTCTACCTTCATTGAAGGAATCACTGATCCGGCACGATCTAATACAGTAGGGGGAGTAAAAGGAATGGCCTTTATGCGGAATATTGCAGCTCCCCCAGTGCTTTATTCCTGCACCCAAATCAACATTGTTTTGAATTCAAAGAAGTCTTTGTCAGGTGAGTGCATATAGTAAGTGGAGGCACTGGCTATACTAGCTTTCACAAATCAAATTATTTGGAGATCAGTGATCACTTCAAGGAAGAAGGGAGGCAGGATGCTCATTCAAACAGACGGTCCGTCCCAATATCACCTTTCTCCTGAAGTGTGAACTCGTTCACTACTTCCCGCAAATCTAAAAGCATTGGATTTGTGGAGGCATGGGATATTGGGAATTTCCAAGGGTCAATCAAATGGGGTGTCATTCTAATACTGTTCACATAGGGGCGCTGTGGCTCTATAGAAAATGAGAAGGTATGATCCCTGGCATAAGACAGATCCCTCAAATCAAATTTTATTAGTCACATGCGCAGATTACAACAGATGTAGACCTTACCGTGAAATGCTTACTTACAAGCTCTTAACCAACAATGCAGTTAAGAAAAAATACCTAAAAAAGTAAGAAATAAAAGTAACAAACGATTAAAGAGCAGCATTAAAATAACAATAGCGAGGCTATATACAGGGGGGTACTGGTTTGTTGAGGTAATATAATTTAGCTTGTCTGGTAGGCTTGTGTCACTGGGCAGCTCTCGTCTGTGCTTTCGTTTTGTAGTCTGTAATAGTTTGCAAGCCCTGCCACATCTGACGAGCGTCAAAGCCGGTGTAGTACGATTCGATCTTCGTCCTGTATTGACACTTTGCCTTTTTGATGGTTCGTCGGTGGCCATAGCAGGATTTCTTATAAGCTTCCGGGTTAGAGTCCCGCTCCTTAAAAGCGACAGCTCTACCCTTTAGCTCAGTGCGGATGTTGCCTGTAATCCATGGCTTCTGGTTGGGGTATGTACGTACAGTCACTGTGGGGACGACGTCCTCAATGCACTTATTGATAAAGAAGGTGACTGATGTGGTGTACTCCTCAATGCCATCGGAGGAATCCCAGAACATGTTCCAGTCTGCTAGCAAAACAGTCCTGTAGTTTAGCATCTGCTTCATCTGACCACTTGTTTATTGACCGAGTCACTGGTGCTTCCTGCTTTAATCAGCTATGTTAGGTGTACTGGAGAATCAGCTTGTACCCATACCAGACATGTCAACATATGGTAAACCCACCCATTACAAATAATTGTTTATTAATGATCCCTATTTTAATTAGTTTTTATCTGTATTGTTGTGTATCACAAATAAATTAGTTATAGTTGTGTTGTAATTAAATTGAGGTTTCATCCCAAATGGCACCCTATTCCCTACATCAAGTCAAAATGTATTGGTCACGTGCACAGGACACAACAGGACGACATAGGTTATAGGGAGCCATTTGGAATGCAGCCTGAGGCTTACTCTACTCTCACATCACACTACACAGATGAAGCCAGGTGTATTATATAGAAACCATTTCTATAGCATCATCATATGTATATTTTCATGAAGACCCTGCAATGGCTTGCATGGAGCTCACATAATACAATAAATATGGCATTCAGCAGATGCTTTGATCTGAACGCGACATGTAGTTACGCATTTTACTAACGGGTGGTCCCGGAATCGAACCCGCTACCCTGGCGTTACAAGCGCCTTGCTCTACCAACTGAGGACCACATGTTCAGAGAAAATAGTTTTTTTTTTACCACAGAATGAAAGAGCACAGTATTAACCTGTATTTTTTTATGCAATATGAAAAATAAGTTGAGACGTAGAGGCAAGATGCATATTCCTCCAACCCTCCTAATCATCAGGTTGCACAGTGAGACCTCTTCACTCAGTCCCCAACCATCAACAATCAGATACTAATTGTGTAGGGAAGTAAACAACACAACAGCAAGCACTCAGGTGGAGAGAGAGGACGGGGGAGTCAAGCGTGAATATCAATCTCCCACATCAGTGTCGTCAAATGACTTTGACAGAGTTAAGAGCCTTCTAATTAGCCTAGTGGTATGTGGCGCCGCACGCACACACCCACCGCTGGCAGCCGAGCGTGGCAAGGCCTGGGGCTCGACGTGCGTGACATCAACCTGCCTGATTCGTTGATAGGATGGCATGGAGGCAGCCAGCAGGTGAGAACATAGTGACAACTAGAGAGGAAGAGGAGGGGAGGGGATGAATGCATAATCTCACCAACATACAGATGTGTCACCAACCTGGGTTAGGAAGGAAGAGGAAATGTCAGCTGTTTAATGCATTTCACATTGATGTTCTCTGGAGCGTGAGTCCACACACACACACACTCTTTGGTTTATGTCAGAATTATGCAGTTCCAAGACACACATTGATGAGAGGAATCTCTCCTCAGGAACATTTGTGACAAGAAGAAAAGGCTATGAGGTAGCACATTTTAAATTAATGTATATTTATAAACCGCATCTCTTTCATAAACATTTACACACAAACAGTCCAACTTTCAACTGAGAAACATACAAACTCTGGCAAATATTCAACATTATCCCCCCAATATATTCCTCCTCCCCCCAATAGGCCCGTTCTCCAGTGGCTATGGTGAAAACACTAGCTAGGCTGGATAGGGGCCCTAGGTAGATTCATATAAATATTTATGCACAGTGCTTAAACATACCACAGAGGGGGAAATAGGAATTGAGTGTTTCCAAGGTAAGCCCAACAAACAACTTCAAAAGAATATAAATGCAAGTCTTTTCATTCGGTCATACATTACATTTCTATGCGGCCATGCATGTTGGAATTGGCTGCTGCTATTAGCTAGCTAATGAACACTTTACTTGATGACCTGACTACTATAGTCTGTCTCTGAGCGTGTTCCAAATGGAACCCTATTCCCTTTATAGTGCGCTACTTTTAACCGGTGCCCATAGGTTAGTAGTGCACTATATAGAGAATAGGGTGCCATTTGGAATGCTACCTCTGTCTCCGAATGTCAGAGAACAGCAGAGAATTATTGGCAGGTGAGTAAATCAATTCAAAACACACTGCTGTTGGCCTGATATCATGCCCACTCTGGATCCACATGCTTCAGTCAAACAACTGCATTATGTATCCATTTGAGTCCACTGTGATGAGATATTATTCTACCAACGTCATGGAATGAAAGGAGATAACTGTCTTGAATGATAACAGATCATGGTGTTATGGTCTTAACATACATTGTAATAAAATGGGCCAATGGCTCTCTCTTCATCATATTGTAGCGATCCACAGTCTGCATCTGAACAGAAGATGCCTCGTTGACAGTATTAGGCCTCTGGTGTAACGGCTTGGATGGTTGTTCAGAATGAACTTTGATGTCCTCGAGTCAATTCATTTTGCCGCAGTCCAAGTACATACAGACAAGATCACATATTAAAATATATGAACACAACAACAACAGAAAGAATTATCAGATATTTACAAACAAGTCGGCAGCAGAGTGCCAGGGTCTAAAAATGTCTAAGTAAGGTTAAGGGTGGGCCTATATTTGCATGTCAAAGTGCTTAGTGCTCAAAGTCTGTATTGTACATCTGAAGTATCGCACTTGTAATAAAATAATTTCTGGCGCTGTTGGTTATTGGCTGTTTGTACCTGTGGCCAGAGAGAATGGGATTCGGGGTGGAGTTGATGGGAAGGGTCGGATGCGATTTTCCTGGCTTTCTGCAGGGCTTTGCCCAGATAGACAGACAGATCTAGGTCTATAGTCCCTGTGTTAACAGTCATTCAGTGGTGCAAGGGGTTAATGCCTATGTGTAGTATCTCCCTTATCTCGCAAATTACACGCGTGCGGAGGTGTGTGTCTGTGAGTGTGTGCATTCCCGTGTCATAGTGTTAATGCTTTTGTGTGAGGGTGATTTTTAGTGCCCAACCTGTAGGGGCTCTCCTCACGTGTCCTTTTTCATCAAACACAGCAGCAGCATGGTGATCAGCCTATTATCTGTGAATGTCATGCTTCAGTCCTTACAGGAAGCTGTGGGACTGGGCTTCATGGAGAGAGGGAGAGAGGCAGCGTCCCAAATGGCACCTTATTTCTTATATAGTGCACTATGTAAGGGATAGAGTGCCGTTTGGGACGCAGACAGAGACTTTGAAGTGAAGGATAATTACTTCTGTAGTTATTAAGATAATTAGCTGAAGTGCAGCACCTTAAGTAAATTGACTCGTTAATGCTTTTTGACTGTACATTACTGTATGAGCTTTTGAGTCTGAAAGGTAAAAACCTAATCAAACAGTGACTCGTTGTTGCTTTTGCGTGGGAATGTGTCATGTTTGTATGCGAGTGTCTATCGTGTATCTGTGTGTTTGTAGTGTGTCCACATATGTGTTGGATTTGGCATGCAGTAGTGTTCTCAGTGCGGCGTAATCTTGTCTCCAGTGTTTGATAGGCTGCGGTACAGTGCCTGGTGCGGGGGGGCGTCAAAATGTATTGTGTGTGTACTTGCGTTTATGCATGCTTCATCCATTGTGCGTGTGTGCGCACGTTTGTTTTCATGTGCGTGTTTGTCCGTACATGCACATATGTGCGCGCTTGAGTTTACACTCCTCATCTCTTGCTTCTAAGAGAGAAACTCCTCCTCTACCACCATCACCAGTAGTCTCATCAACATTCATCTCTCTGTTCCAAGGGCAGCCAGTGTAGTGCTGCTACTGAGTGACGGGGCTTAATGTACATCTAGCCACAATTGGATTTGATCCTATAGGGCTTCGCCAGAGGCCCTGTTCTGTAAGAACTATCAGACTTACACTTTTCTTTTCTATCCCCCCTCTTCTTCTCTTTCTATCCCCCCCTTCTTCTCTTTCTAACAAACAGAAACAGATTTACCTCTCTGAGAGCATGAATAGTGTAGGATGTCTCTCTCTAGATCTGTGTCACAGTGTGAGGTGTCTTTACGGAGAGCTGCGTATGTCTTTGCATGAGTAAGGGTGTGTATTCATGTGCTTATGTGTGCGCATATAATATATGTTGTGTGTGTGTGCACTACCGGTTAGCGTGTGTCTATACCTGCATTTATCGGTGTGTGTGTGGCATTGCTTGCCTGTTTATACCCATGGATGCAGAGGCGATTATAGACAGTGATGCACCTGCAGTCACTGAGCCATCGTCATTTTCATCATCACCGCTTGCTTTTTCCAGAGTAATCTGGCTTCCCCACTAATGTTTCTTGCTTCAAAAGGAGTGAACAAATTAAATACAACGTTGATTTGTGGCAGGCTTGTCACGGAACCCAATCGTGCTCTGTTCCTTTGTGGTAAACCACAGCATGAGTTTATCCCAAACTTTACTAAGAGCTCAATTCTATCTATTCAATCCTACTCTGAAGTGCAGGGTGAAGTTTGTAAACATAAACATTGCTATGGTGGGTTTGATTGAAGTCCAATATGAAGGCACCAGCCTTCTCTACAATCACCTTTTCTATGGGATCATGTCAACATGCAGCGCATTCGGAAAGTGTTTATACCCCCTTGACTTCTTCCACATGTTGTTACGGTACAGCCTTATTCTAAAATGGATTAAATTGTGTTTTTCCCCTCAACAATCTACACACAACACCCCACAATGACATCACAATACGCCACAATGACTTCACAATACGCCACAATGACATCACAATACCCCACAATGACATCACAATACGCCACAATGACATCACAATACCCCACAATGACATCACAATAACATCACAATACCCCATAATGACATCACAATAACCCATAATGAAAAAGCAAAAACAGGGTTTTAGAAATTTCTGCAAATTTCTTGAAAAAAAAGAAAGAAATATCACATAAGTATTCAGGCCCTTTACTCAGTACTTTGTTGAAGCACCTTTGGCAGAGATTACAGCCTTGAGTCTTCTTGGGTATGAAGCTACAAGCTTGGCACACCTGTATTTGGGGAGTTTCTCCCATTCTTCTCTGAAGATCCTCTCAAGCTCTCAGGTTGGATGGGGAGTGTCAATGTACAGCTATTTTCAAATACTCCAAGTGCTGCATCTGGAATCTCTTCCTTCTACACAGACCAACATAAAAAAATGTACGTCTTCAACAAAAGATTAGAACATTTCATATGATCTCTTGTGAACAACTGTAGGACCTGCGTTTTTGTCCTTTGGATGTCCTTGTTATGGTAAATACAGCCAATGGGAACTGATATTGCTTTACAGCAAAGCTCTGCAGCATTAGTGAAGATATGATCAATACAAGTGGATGTCACAGATCCAACACTATTGGTGTCCACTCTAGTTGGTTGAGTGATAACCTGGGTCATGTCACAGATCCAACACTATTGGTATCCACTCTAGTTGGTTGAGTGATAACCTGGGTCATTAGTCACAGATCCAACACTATTGGTATCCACTCTAGTTGGTTGAGTGATAACCTGGGTCATTAGTCACAGATCCAACACTATTGGTGTCCACTCTATTTGGTTGAGTGATAACCTGGGTCATTAGTTACAGATCCAACACTATTGGTATCCACTCTAGTTGGTTGAGTGATAACCTGGGTCATTAGTCACAGATCCAACACTATTGGTATCCACTCTAGTTGGTTGAGTGATAACCTGGGTCATTAGTCACAGATCCAACACTATTGGTATCCACTCTAGTTGGTTGAGTGATAACCTGGGTCATGTCACAGATCCAACACTATTGGTATCCACTCTAGTTGGTTGAGTGATAACCTGGGTCATGTCACAGATCCAACACTATTGGTATCCACTCTAGTTGGTTGAGTGATAACCTGGGTCATGTCACAGGAATTAGTCACTGTAAAAACCTTCCTCTTGAGAGGACAACTAGATTATCAGTCAATGTTCAGGCCACCAATATACACTATATATACAAAAGTATGTGGACACCCCTTCAAATTAGTTTGGCTATTTCAGTTAAAGGTGTAGAAAATTGAAATGTCTCGACTGGTCATCGGGAGCTTCATGAAATGGGTTTCCATGGCTGAGCATCTGCATACAAGCCTATGCGCAATGCCAAGCTTCAGCTGGAGTGGTAACAAACATTGGTAACAGTGGCCTAATATATATATAAATAATATATATGAGAGAGACCCCTTGACTTTTTCCACATTTTGTTATGTTACAGCCTTATTCCAAAATGTATTAAACACACAATACCCCATAATGACAAAGCAAAAACAGGTTTATCTTTTTTTGCAAGTGTGTGTGTGTATACATATATAAATAAAATTATATCACGTTTATATAAGTACTCAGACCCTTTACTCAGTACTTTGTTGAAGCACCTTTGGCAGCGATTACAACCTCACTCTGGCTGGGGGTTAGTGATTGTGACATTGGAGGATGTACGGCAGATTTCCTCTTATTTTGTGTTTTTGCTTTGTCCCAGAGCAGTTTCTTTCAGTTACCTAGCAAACACCTTGACACACTGTTTGTTCAAGGGAACTAGGTTGTGCATCAGCTGGGGGTTAATGTCATGTTCGCTAGGTAAACATTGTCCAAGAGAGCACAGCCACTAGACAGCTCAGTGTTGTTGCTCTGAATAATGTGGAAGGGCACATGGCAACAGGGTGGACTTAATGGTTTTGGTGTTAGGAAATCTCTCTGCACCTCTGGTTGCTACCTGCTGCATTGCAGGAGCTACATGTCCTCTGTCATCAACTCATTAATACCTGTGTGAATTATAATGTGGTTGGCCCCATTTAATTTGTTGCTTGACAGAATTCAAGGCACTTGCTGTTGTTGGACATAATAGCTTTCTGACTGACATGCCATGGATTAGCAGTTTCTCTCTGAGAAATGTCCCATTGGAGTTATTTAAAATGAAGGACTTGGGGTCCTCTGTCTGAGTGCTGCTGTTGTGGGCTGTGGTGTCTGAAGTTATGTTCTTTGGATGGAGTGGGCTGGGGACCACAAGTGTCTTTTTGTTGTCTTCCTTTCTCCTGAGAGTCCCAGCATGGCTCCGCTGGCTATGGTACTGCCGACGAGGGGGTGTGAGGGTTGTGGTAGGCAACTCCCTTTGTAGCTCCTCCCTGATGTCAGCTATCTCTACTAATGATGCTCTCGACTGTTGCCAGTTTCTCTCTCAGCTCCTCCTTATCCTGCCTCAGAACTGTCACGTCACCACCTTTACCTCCAGGAGGGAGATGATGCCCAAGGCCTGGGACAGCTTGTACAGGTTGTCATTCTCCATGTCTGCTATGGTGGCTTGGTTAGAAATGAGGGTGGGGGGACTTTTGGAATTAACCGATTTCATATCAGGTCAGTCTTCTGATTGAAGTGTAGCAGAGTGCCATTGTCTTTCAAGGTGTCTGCCAGCTCTTTCAGTGATGTAAACTCATGTATATAGAGGATAAGTGCAGCTTATAGGCCTTGAATCATTACGGTGCCCTTGTTGTAGGTGTTAATGGTGAAGTGTCCATTATCTGTTCTTCAAATACCAAGATCTGTCGACCATTAGTGATTCCTCTCTTTCTGGCATGGTCAAAGTGCGTAAATGCGGCAGAATACCAAACAGTAGTATGCTCTGTATAGAAGAGAATGTCAGATATTGTATTCTTGTCTCCAATTAAGGAATATTGGTCATAATTATGTTACTTTTGTACATCATTTTGTAATTGTGTTTTTGGTTGCATAAAAAAAAATGACTGCTCTGGGGGTTGATCACTTAGATCTCATGGTCTTGACCCCCAGTTGCAGAATTGGGATGAAAAGTATATTTTTGGCTTAGGCCTAATAGGCCTGTTTTGGATTCAAATAATGCAACCCCGGCTTTGTTTCTTCTGTTGGGAAGAATCACTACAAGTACTACATGCTGTCCAGAGATGACTGTTCTTTTTCATGCGCATTTCAGCAGCAGCGTCATCACCCAGGTGGGCGCTACATGTTCGGCAGTGGAGGACCAGTACCTATGGAGTAACTGACCTTCGGAGAAGCGGAAGTGGTGCACTGATGAAGCGCTCCAGGCCTGTCTTTGGCTGTGTCTACACTTGACACTTACATGCGACTTCTGCTATCAGAATACGAAGATCGCATTGAAAAGACGCATTGTCGTCGGATTGTGTTCAGATCTGGCTGACCAAGAAGTTGTGAATTGGATATTAGTGACATTCAATCTCCATCTCTACATTAAAGTGACTAGTGATCCATTTATTAAAGTGGCCAATGATTTCAAGTCTGTATGAAGGCAGCAGTGTCTCTGAGCTAGTGATGGCTGTTTTAACAATCTGATGGCCTTGAGATAGAAGCTGTTTTTCCAGTCTCTTCTTTGATGCACCTGTACTGACCTCGCCTTCTGGATGGTAGCGGGGTGAACAGGCAGTGGCTCGGGTGGTTGTTGTCCTTGATGAGCTTTTTGGCCTTCCTGTGACATCGGGTGCTGTAGGTGTCCTGGAGGGCAGGTAGTTTGCCCCCGGTGATGGGTTGTGCAGACCGCACCACCTGGAAAGCCCTGCGGATGTGTTTGATGAGCTTCCTTTTCATGTGCTTTTGAGATTATTTTCGGTAAGCGCTATACATGTTCAGTTTAATAATAATAATAAGCAAAATATTTCTGGGTTTTCCCTCTGCAACTTTTGATGCAATGTACAAATGTTCAGAATTCTTTTCTGCTGATAGATCAAATGGAATGCTCCTCTATTTTAGCTAGGCAAGTCCGTTAAGAACACGTTCTTATTTACCATGACGGCTACTGTTGACGTTGTTATTTTTAGAATTTGAGCATTGATGCATATATATATATATATATATATATATGTATTTTTAAATAACACACTTCTATAATGAAAATATAAAGCTATTAAATGTGTAATGTAGTGTAACACTGTACACATCAATTACAATGTCCAGAACAATCCAACTTCGCCTGTTTGTTTCCTTTTAAATGCCTTTTAACTGTATTTACCTCAAACATCCTCTAGAAATAATTTTGTGTGAATCTTTGTCCCTCCAGATGTGGAGAAAACATGATCTGCATTAAAAACAACAATACTGTTCACTAAAAGCTAAAATTATTTTAGGAGGAGTTCTCCCTAGCTGCTGAGAGAGAGAGAATGATGTCTGCTGCTGTACTATAGGCAGGTCCTTACCATAAAACACAATGTGTTCTCCTCTCTCAATAACCTAGCTGATGACACAACTATAATTAGTTCTCTCCTTCCCAATCTTTCTTCCTCTCCCTTCCTCCCTCCCACATTTCCATTCCTTTGTCAGCTAGAATGGACCTGTTATACTAAAGCCTAAACGCTGCTGCCAGATGCTTTATTTCCCTGCATGTTGCTTCTGAGTATTTTAAGTGATAGTGTTTTAATAAGCTGCAGTTCCCACCAGCCCAAATTGTTAAATGATTAATGTTGAATAAAGGCTGTTGCCTCGCTGCTCTCCTCTCTGAGGAGGCTATTGATTGGAGAACAAAGGGATGGAGGGATGGGACATTGCCCATCAAATTACTAAGGGATGCAGAATAATGACCTGGTCCTTGCTGCAGTCCTCTCTCTACTCTTTATCTTTCTCTTTTACTATTTCTCTCTCTGTTCTCCATCGCCTCTCTCTACCCCTTTCTCCTGGTGTCTTCCTGCATGTGTTTACCTTTTACATGTCACTTATGATTTAATCTGCCTAGCAACATGTGACATGTTCTAGAGTTGTATTTGTCAGTGGCTTTATTTAGAGGGATGGAAATGCAATAAAGACCTGCTGACTCAATATGTTTAACTGAGAATAATATTCTACACAATGCGGTTATATTCTGAAGGTTCCATAACCATTCTTTCTCTCGCTCTGTGTGTCTGGGTCATCTGTGTCTGTGTCTGTGCGTGTCTGTCTGTCTGTGTGTGTGTACAGTTGAAGTCGGAAGTTTACAGACACCTTAGCCAAATACATTTAAACTCAGTTTTTCACAATTCCTGACATTTAATCCTAGTAAAAATGCCCTGTCTTAGGTCAGTTAGGATCACCACTTTATTTTAAGAAGGTGAAATGTCAGAATAATAGTAGAGAGAATTATTTATTTCAGCTTTTATTTCTTTCATCACATTCCCCGTGGGTCAGAAGTTTACATACCCTCAATTAGTATTTGGTAGCATTGCCTTTAAATTGTTTAACTTGGGTCAAATGTTTCGGGTAGCCTTCCACAAGCTTCCCACAATAAGTTGGGTGAATTTTGGCCCATTCCTCCTGACAGAGCTGGTGTAACTGAGTCAGGTTTGTAGGCATCCTTACTCGCACACGCTTTTTCAGTTCTGCCCACAAAGTTTCGATAGGATTGAGGTCAGGGCTTTGTGATGGCCACTCCAATACCTTGACTTTGTTGTCCTTAAGCCATTTTGCCACAACTTTGGAGCTATGCTTGGTGTCATTGTCCATTTGGAAGTCCCATTCGTGACCATACTTTAACTTCCTGACTGATGTCTTGAGATGTTGCTTCAATATATCCACATAATTTTCCTTCCTTATGAAGCCATCTATTTTGTGAAGTGCACCAGTCCCTCCTGCAGCAAAGCACCACCACAACATGATGCTGCCACCCCCGTGCTTCACGGTTGGGATGGTGTTCTTCGGCCTGCAATCCTCCCCATTTTTCCTCCAAACATAAAGATGGTCATTATGGCCAAACAGTTCTATTTTTGTTTCATCAGACCAGAGGACATTTCTCCAAAAAGTACGATCTTTGTCCCCATGTGCAGTTGCAAACCGTAGTCTGGCTTTTTTTATGGCGGTTTTGGAGCAGTGGCTTCTTCCTTGCTGAGCGGTGTAGTGACGTTGTATCGGTTAGTGTGAAGACTGTTGCTCATCAAATGATTAACGGTTTATAAATTGTGTGATTAAATGAATCATGCAATTATTAACTCAACCTGGGGAACCATGGGAAAATTAGTTTTATTGAGTTTCTATTTCCCAAATTAACTCAAAGAATATCAGAATATCGATTTTACAACAGTCGCTAATTAATCAATGTCCTCTACAGTCTCATTCTGAACGTCGCATAATCTGGGAATCTGCACAGACCCGAGTCCCACCAATGAGTCCCACCACACCCATTTTAGTTGATGATTTATTTGCTAGCAAGCTAAAATGATGATAAAAGATGCACATACACAAATCACAGTCCAGGCTGTTGATTAAAACTTAATACAAACGGGCCAACACACTATGACGCGTGTTAACCAACATGGGGATTTAGAAGAGAGAGAAAAAGAGAAAGTACACGAGAGAAATATACAATATCACTGCTTGTCCTCACGATGTCAGTGTCCTTTTGGCTTAGTAGTCTGATTCCTCACCCTTGTTCTGAAAGGGGTTTTCTGAGGACAGCCAGCCCTGTAGCTCAAGGCTCATAGCATAGGAATGAAAGCAGTGTAGATACACGATTCGAGGAAGAGTGGTGACCGGGTGGTCCTGCTTGAATTCACCCTATTATACGCAGCTACTCATCCGTAGCATGGATAGAAGAGGTTCCTATGTCTTTAACCTCGTGTTGCGTTTTGGGTTCGTTGACTACTCA
This sequence comes from Hucho hucho, assembly GCA_003317085.1. Classification (NCBI taxonomy): domain Eukaryota; kingdom Metazoa; phylum Chordata; class Actinopteri; order Salmoniformes; family Salmonidae; genus Hucho; species Hucho hucho. The sequence goes on along the minus strand of QNTS01000786.1, from coordinate 247,767 downwards.
GACCTTGGCTGCAGCTCGGGTCACTTAGTCTGATATGTTAATTCTTAACTCACATGTTTTATACCCTCGTGTTGGAAGTGGGCATCTTCCGCCTTTAGTGCAATTCTTGGGCGTGCATAGTTACGAGGCTGGAGGTCTAGATTTAACTAGTTACGAGGCTGGAGGTCTAGATTTAACTAGTTACGAGGCTGGAGGTCTAGATTTAACTAGTTACGAGGCTGGAGGTCTAGATTTAACTAGTTACGAGGCTGGAGGTCTAGATTTTACTCAGATCCAATTCAGACCACTAACTTCACATTTCATCTTTACCAAAACATTCTCTTTGATTTGGACATTTTCCACCCAACGTACAATGTATAAACATCAAGCACATACTAGGAAAACTCTTAAAGTTAGAATGTTTTCGTTATAACCTCGTCCTTTAACTTTTAATAACATAACAAAAATGACATTAATGTTCATATTCCATTTGTCGTCATTGCGGCTGACGAAACTCATTGTCCCAAAGTTCATTTATTGCATGTTTAATGTTCTGAGGCTGGTTCTCCATAGTGGGAGGACAAAGGAATGTTGCCCGCTGCCTTAGGTTTACAATGGGGTGAGCTGTCATAAACCCCCCCCCCCCGTCTTCCTATCCCTTGAGAGCTCATTGGTAACCTGAGCCGAGCAGGACAGTCATGACAGCGGCCTTTCAGGTTATTTCAACATAGGACTCGTTTTACTGTGGATATAGATACTTTTTTCCTTCAGCATCTTCACAAGGTCCTTTGCTGTTGTTCTGGGATTGATTTGCACTTTTCGCACCAAAGTATGTTCATCTCTAGGAGACAGAACGCGTCTCCTTCCTGATCGGTATGACGGCTGCGTGGTCCCATGGTGTTTATACTTGCGTACTATTGTTTGTACAGATGAACGTGGTACCTTCAGGCATTTGGAAATTGCTCCCAAGGATGAACCAGACTTGTGGAGGTCTACAATTTTTTTTCTGAGGTCTTGGCTGATTTCTTTTGATTTTCCTATGATGTCAAGCAAAGAGGCACTAAGTTTGAAGGTAGGCCTTGAAATACATCCACAGGTACACCTCCAATTGACTCAAATTATGTCAATTAGCCTATCAGAAGCTTCTAAAGCCATGACATCATTTTCTGGAATTTTCCAAGCGGTTTAAAGGCACAGTCAACTTAGTGTATGTAAACTTCTGACCCACTGGAATTGTGATACAGTAAATTATAAGTCTGTAAACAATTGTTGGAAAAATGACTTGTGTCATGCTCAAATTAGATGTCCTAACCGACTTGTCAAAACTATAGTTTGTTGAAAAACTAGTTTTAATGACTCCAACCTAAGTGTATATAAACTTCTGACTTCAACTGTATGTATGTGAGAATGCTATTCATTGACTACAGTTCAGCGTTCAACACCATAGTGCCCTCAAAGCTCATCACTAAGCTAAGGACCCTGGGACTAAACTCCTCCCTCTGCAACTGTATCCTGGACTTCCTGACGGGCCACCCCCAGGTGGTAAGGCTAGGTAACAACACACCCGCCATGCTGATCCTCAACACAGGGGCCCCTCGGGTGCGTGCTCAGTCCCCTCCCGTACTCCCTGTTCACTCATGACTGCATGGCCAGGCACGACTCCAACACCGTCATTAAGTTTGCTGATGACAGAACAGTGATAGGCCTGATCACCGACAATGTCGAGACAGCCTATAGGAGGAGGTCAGAGACCTAGCCGTGTGGTACCGGGACAACAACCTCTCCCTCAATGTGATCAAGACAAAGGAGATGATTGTGGACTACAGGAAAAGGAGGACCGAGCACGCCCCCATTCTCATCGACGGGGCTGTAGTGGAGCAGGTTGAGAGCTTCAAGTTCCTTGGTGTCCACATCACCAACAAACTAACATGGTCCAAACACACCAAGACAGTCGTGAAGAGGGCAAAACCTATTCCCCCTTCAGGAGACTGAAAAGATTTGGCATGGGTTCTCAGATCCTTAAAATGTTCTACCTGACTGGTTGCATCACTGCCTGGTATGGCAACTGCTCGGTCTCTGACCGCAAGGCACTACAAAGGGTACTGCGTACGGCCCAGTACATCACTGGGGTCAAGCTTCCTGCCATCCAGGACCTCTATACCAGGCGGTGTCAGAGGACGGCCCTAAAAATTGTCAAAGACTCCAGCCACCCTAGTCATAGGCTGTTCTCTCTGCTACTACATGGCAAGCTGGACCGGAGCGCCAAGTCTAGGTCCAAGAGGCTTCTAAATAGCTTCTACCCCCAAGCCATAAGACTCCTGAACATCTAATCAAATGGCTTATGCTGCTGCTACTGTGTTTATTATCTATGCATAGTCACTTAATAACGCTTCCAAATGTACATATTACGTTGACTAACCAGTGCCGCCCGCACATTGACTCTGTTCCGGTACCCCCTGTATATAGCCTCATTTTTATTTTACTGCTGCTCTTTAATTATTTGTTACTTTTTTCTTTTTTTTGTTGGTATTTTTCTTAACTGCATTGTTGGTTAAGGGCTTGTGAGTAAGCATTTCACTGTAAGGTCTACACCTGTTGTATTCAGCATTGTTGTATTTGTTGTATTTGACGCATTTCACTAAGGTCTACACCTGTTGTATTTGACGCATGTCACTGTAAGGTCTACACCTGTTGTATTCAGCATTTCACTGTAAAGGTCCACACCTGTTGTATTCAGCATTTCACTGTAAGGTCTACACCTGTTGTATTCAGCATTTCACTGTAAGGTCTACACCTGTTGTATTCAGCATTTCACTGTAAAGGTCCACACCTGTTGTATTCAGCATTTCACTGTAAGGTCTACACCTGTTGTATTCAGCATTTCACTGTAAGGTCTACACCTGTTGTATTCAGCATTTCACTGTAAGTTCTACACCTGTTGTATTCAGCATTTCACTGTAAGGTCTACACCTGTTGTATTCAGCATTTCACTA
>QNTS01000786.1:222222-233065 GCA_003317085.1 Hucho hucho | reverse complement strand
TAGCGCCCCACCACTCCCTAAGTAGTTAAAGGCAATGCTACCAAATACTAATTGAGTGTATGTAAACTTCTGACCCACTGGGAATGTGATGAAATAAATAAAAGCTGAAATAAATCACTCTACTATTATTCTGACATTTCACATTCTTAAAATAAAATGGTGATCCTAACTGACCTAAGACAGGGAATTTTTACTAGGATTAAATGTCAGGAATTGTGAAAAACTGAGTTTAAATGTATTTGGCAAAGGTGTATGTAAACTTCCGACTTCAACTTATATATATATATATATATACACTGCTCAAAAAAATAAAGGGAACACTTAAACAACACAATGTAACTCCAAGTCAATCACACTTCTGTGAAATCAAACTGTCCACTTAGGAAGCAACACTGATTGACAATAAATTTCACATGCTGTTGTGCAAATGGAATAGACAACAGGTGGAAATTATAGGCAATTAGCAAGACACCCCCAATAAAGGAGTGGTTCTGAAGGTGGTGACCACAGACCACTTCTCAGTTCCTATGCTTCCTGGCTGATGTTTTGGTCACTTTTGAATGCTGGCGGTGCTTTCACTCTAGTGGTAGCATGAGACGGAGTCTACAACCCACACAAGTGGCTCAGGTAGTGCAGCTCATCCAGGATGGCACATCAATGCGAGCTGTGGCAAGAAGGTTTGCTGTGTCTGTCAGCGTAGTGTCCAGAGCATGGAGGCGCTACCAGGAGACAGGCCAGTACATCAGGAGACGTGGAGGAGGCCGTAGGAGGGCAACAACCCAGCAGCAGGACCACTACCTCCGCCTTTGTGCAAGGAGGAGCACTGCCAGAGCCCTGCAAAATGACCTCCAGCAGGCCACAAATGTGCATGTGTCTGCTCAAACGGTCAGAAACAGACTCCATGAGGGTGGTATGAGGGCCCAACGTCCACAGGTGGGGGTTGTGCTTACAGCCCAACACCGTGCAGGACGTTTGGCATTTGCCAGAGAACACCAAGATTGGCAAATTCGCCACTGGCGCCCTGTGCTCTTCACAGATGAAAGCAGGTTCACACTGAGCACGTGACAGACGTGACAGAGTCTGGAGACGCCGTGGAGAACGTTCTGCTGCCTGCAACATCCTCCAGCATGACCGGTTTGGCGGTGGGTCAGTCATGGTGTGGGGTGGCATTTCTTTGGGGGGCCGCACAGCCCTCCATGTGCTCGCCAGAGGTAGCCTGACTGCCATTAGGTACCGAGATGAGATCCTCAGACCCCTTGTGAGACCATATGCTGGTGCGGTTGGCCCTGGGTTCCTCCTAATGCAAGACAATGCTAGACCTCATGTGGCTGGAGTGTGTCAGCAGTTCCTGCAAGAGGAAGGCATTGATGCTAAGGACTGGCCCGCCCGTTCCCCAGACCTGAATCCAATTGAGCACATCTGGGACATCATGTCTCGCTCCATCCACCAACGCCACGTTGCACCACAGACTGTCCAGGAGTTGGCGGATGCTTTAGTCCAGGTCTGGGAGGAGATCCCTCAGGAGACCATCCGCCACCTCATCAGGAGCATGCCCAGGCGTTGTAGGGAGGTCATTCAGGCACGTGGAGGCCACACACACTACTGAGCCTCATTTTGACTTGTTTTAAGGACATTACATCCAAGTTGGATCAGGCTGTAGTGTGGTTTTCCACTTTAATTTTGAGTGTGACTCCAAATCCAGACCTCCATGGGTTGATAAATTTGATTTCCATTGATAATTTTTGTGTGATTTTGTTGTCAGCACATTCAACTATGTAAAGAAAAAAGTATTTAATAAGATTATTTCATTCATTCAGATCTATGATGTGTTATTTTAGTGTTCCCTTTATTTTTTTGAGCAGTGTATATTCTCTGTCTGACAGAAGGACCTTGCAGGTCAATTACAGGATATTTATACCAATGAATAACATTTTGGGAAGGGTAGAGGTGGGTCTTAGGGGGCCCGCACTACCGTACGTCCTTGCACATACAAATAAAATATTTAAATGTAGATAATCTTCGCTCCGACAGCGAAACACATTGGAAGTCCTGTGAATTTTTTTTGCCCCCTATGGATTTCAAATGCCCGTCCAACTGATTTGTTCTGGCATCGGCCCTGGGAAACAGAACCAGACAGTTAAAGAGAGGGCAATAGCAAGTGAGAGTGAATGAGGGAAAATTGAGAAAGAAAAGACGGAGTGCCACGGAACGAATGAAGGGGAGAGTTTGCCAATACGAGGCTTTGAATGACAGAAGCAATCAGTGAATAAATTAACTCTACAGCTGACAGCTTTAATAATGCCTCATCCTGTGTGTGTGTGTGTGTGTGATGCCTCAGCCCTGTCTCACACAGATAATGAACAATGCATAGTAAAACCCTCGCTAACGACCTCGTTAGAATATCACCTCAGCCATATGACATATGAGTTGCCAGGAAAGAAGCGGAAAAAAGAGAGAGCCCCATAGTCCTTAGTGATATTGAAGCCACATTCCAAATGGCACCCCATTCCCTATGTTGTGCGCTACCTTTGATCAGGGCCCATAGGGCTCTGGTCAAAAGTAGTGCACTATGCAGGGAATAGGGTGCCATTTGGAACTGAAAAACAGTGACATAAAGCCATATTCAAGCCCTGCTTTCTAGCTTCTAATGACGACATAAAATGACAGCTATGCTTAGTGTTATTGTGTCGCTCGTAAGCCTGGACCAAATCCTGGGGTTATGGGGATTGGAAATACTCTATGCTGTGCTGTGAAACTGTTCTGTTGATACCCCATTCACATTTGAAGGCGTTGTTATTGTTATGGCCAAAGAGTGTGAGTAGGCATGCATGTGATATTCACATTTAATATACAGCAAATTGGCCAGTGTTAACTAGTGTTGATTTTTCAGTGTAACATTTCTAATGTTAATTCAGGAGTTAAATTAACACCCAGTGGCATAAAAGAACCCTGTTGTTGTTAATTACCATTGTTGAACCAAAACCACGCCCATCATTATCATATCTCCCAGCATGCTCTATTGCAGGTAGATTTTTAGAATTGTTTGTTTCAATATCAATGTTTTTGCAGGTACATTGATTGATTAATTCATCTTATGCTACACAAATACACTGAGTGTACAAAACATCTAATATTGAGTCCCCCCTTTTGCCCTCAGAACAGTCTCAATTCGTCAGGCATGGACTCTACAAGGTGTCAAAAGCATTCCTCAGGGATGCTTTCCCATGTTCCCTCAAATACTTCCCACAGTTCTGTGAAGTTGGCTGGATGTCCTTTGGGTGGTGACCATTCTTGATACACACAGGAAACTGTTGAGCGTGAAAAACCCAGCAGCATTGCAGTTTGACACAAACTGGTGTGCCTGGCATCTACTTCGATATTACGTTCAAAGGCACTTAAATATGTTGCCCACTCACCCTCTGAATGGCACAAACAACCATGTCTCAATTGTCTAAAGGCTTAAAAAATATTCTTTAAACTAATTTTGACTCCCGCATTTTTAAAACCTTGCCATAACAAAAGTGGTTGAATATGTACTGACTCAAGACATTTCATCTTACATTAATTAGAACATTTTTCAAAAAACAGAATTCTTTGACATTATGGGGTATTGTGTGTAGGCCAGTGAAAAAAAAACCTCAATTTAATCCATTTTAAATTCAGTCTAACAAAACAAAAAGTGGAATAAGTCAAGGGATGTGAATCCTTTCTGAAGGCCCTGTTTATATATTTGATTCTTTAATAGGAAAGCCTTACGTAGCAGCCAACCTGCTTGCACAAATCACATGCAATTACAGTTAAAAACATCTCTGGAGGGAAAATATGCATATTGTTTTTATGTGGATTTTTGAATATTCACATGCAAATCTGTTGCCAATTGGATGGAAACCTACACTATGCAAAATGTAAATGAAATATGTGAAATATGAAAGTGTTGGTCCCATGTTTCATGAGCTGAAATAAAATATCCCAAAAATGTTCCATTCGCACAAAAAGCTTATTTCTCTCCAATTTTGTGCAGAAATGTGAATTTCTCCTTTGCCAAGATAATCCATCCACCTGACAGGTGTGGCATATCAAGAAGCTGATTAAACAGCATGGTCATTACACAGGTGCACCCTGTGCTGGGGACAAAAGGCCACTCTAAAATGTCACACAACACAATGCCACAGATGTCTTAAGTTTCGAAGGAGTGTGCAATTAGCATGCTTACTGCAAGAATTTCCACCAGAGATGTTGCCAGAGAATTGAATGTTCATTTCTCTACCATTTTCTCTACTAACATCGTTGTAAAGAATTTGGCAGTACGTCCAGCCGGCCTTACAACCGCAGACCAAGTGTAACCACGCCAGCCCAGAATAAAGATATGCATCTGTTGGTCACAGATACCTTTAAAAAAAAGTAGGTGTGGATCAGAAAACAAGTCAGTATCTGGTGTGACCACCATTTGCCTCATGCAGAGCGACACATCTCCTTCGCATAGAGTTGATCAGGCTGTTTATTGTGGTCTGTGGAATGTTGACCAACTCCTCTTCAATGGCAGTGCAAAGTTGCTGGATATTGGTGGGAACTGGAACAACGCTGTTGTACCCGTCAATCCAGAGCATGCCAAACATGCTCAATGGGTGACATGTCTTTGCAACATTTTGAGAGGAATGGGAGAGTCTATATATTGTGGCAAACCTCTTCAAGATTAGGGGCGTTTGTCACAATTTAAGTGGGAAACAGCACCAAAATCACCCCAAATTGAGAGTTATTTAGAACAGGACAGTACCTGTGTGCTTGTTTCTCCGTTCTGGTGCACCCAGGCCGCTGGCAAGGTCAAGGATAGCAGGGTTCGATACACAAATCAGGTTCTCTTTTGGTCCAAGTCCAAACGCCAACAGGTAAGTCCAAAACAGTCCAGTTCATACACGGTAAATCCAGCCAATATATTGTTTCTTCCTCTATGTTTCACAGATTCTTCCAGAACTCTCTCTCTCTTCCTGGTTTGTCTTGACCCCTTATATGTGGGTTGGCCCCACCTTCTGAGGGTTCCCCTTGCTTCTGGGAATTGTATTGGCCGGCCGGCCATTTTGTGATCTGTAGTTATGATCAGGGTTGCCATTTTAGTGATAGGGCAGAGCCCGTTTATTAGTTCTGCTCTCACATATCTGCCATTTATCACTCGACCCCCTTCTTTGCCACAATATATATATATATTTATATATATATACATATATAATTATTGATATTTTTTTCAGGTCAAGGTTTGGCTTTTTCAGGATAGGCTTTATTACTGCCACTTTTAGTGAGTTTGGTACACATTCAGAGGATAGGAAGCCATTTATTATGTTCAACATAGCAGGGCCATGGACAGGAAGTAGCTCTTCAGTAGTTTAGTTGGAATAGGGTCCTGTAGGCAGCTGGAAGGTTTAGAGGCCATGACTTCGTGAATGTGTTTGAGAGATACAGGATAAAAAAGCTTGAGCGTAACCATTGATCCTCGGTCCTGGTAGTTCTGTGCAGACTCAGGACACATTCGTTTTGGAGAAATACGCATTATTCAAAGAATGATCATGATATTTTCCAAGAATTTCATGAATTTATCCCTGCTGAAGTGAAAGCCATCCTCACTTGGGGAATGCTGCTTTTTAGTTAGCTTTGCAAAAGTATCAAATAAATGTTGAATTGTTTTTATTCTCCTCAAATCAGGTTGGAAAAGTAGGCTGATCGAGCAGCATGAGGGCTCTTTGATATTGCATGGTACTGTCTTTTCAAGCTAGTGGGAAGACTTCACCAAACTGAGAGTGCCATTTCCTAAATAGAATTTAAAAAAAGTTGTGTGAGGTCAAAACTAACTTGTTAAATACAGATTTTGATTAAATAGTTAAGAGCAAAAAGCTAAAAAGTTTGGCAGGTAGCTAAGTAGCAACAAGCAGTACAGAGACGATGCGGAAGTTATAGTGCACTATATAGGAGTATATCATTTGAGACACATGGTTAATGTGTTCAAGGGTGGCAGTGGCGTATTAAGTTGTAGCATTTGAAATTATAATATAGATCTATTTCTGAGTATAGAATGGTTCCCTATATAACTGGAGACCAGTTGGGCTATTACTCAGTGAGAATAATTGCAAATATAATTGTGTTTATTTGTATTCAAATTAGACAGCGCTCTAGGTTTGTTTTTGTTCCAGGGGGCCAGTCAGCTTGTTTGAAACCACTGTGCACATTTAGACTTGTCACACTGCCAGTACGTGTCCAGGTAAAAATGTATCCAAGGGACAATTGGAAAAGCCTACAGCTAAAAATATAAATGCTACCATGTTGAATTAAATCAAATTGCTCTTGCCTGACTGGGATGCTAGTGGTTGCTTGGTTTAAAATGGGTATAATCAGAGGTCTATTGGAATGTTCACTGGCCAACAGCTCAGACACATTTTATTAAAAGCATAAAAGCGTGCTGACCATGTTGAGTTGTTTTGAGTTCAGGTGGGAGCAGCATTTTCAAGTTCATGATTATTGTGCTTCCTGTTCCATTTGATGCATAATTGGTATTGCTATGTTTTTTCTTGGGTTTGTAGATGTACCTGGATGGCATTGTTTTATAAAGTCCCCATACACACCATTAGTGAGTACATCTGCTTTTATCGATTTGTTTGTTACGTGGTAAGTGCAAATTGTTCCTTGGTCATTTGTGTTTGTACTGACAAGACTAACATGTACAAGATTCGGAACACACATCCAAGCACAGGCTGAAACCCAGCGGCTTATGCACGCACAAACACACAGCCTCCCTCGCTCTCTCCGTCTGTATATTCCCCCATGTTGAAATGAAACATCAAATTAGCTTCTCCATCACTGAACATACTGTACATGCACTGTCTATTTTTTGAGCCAACTTTAAAAAATCAAGGCAACCAGCTGCAACACAATTTGTAATTTACACAACTTTGGAGCAGGAAAGTTAAATTCCTGAACATTTGTCAAAGATGAGCAAACACAAAATCGTGTTGCAGTTGGTTGCCTTGATTTTTTTAAGTTGATGATTGACAGATGGCTGTTAAATTTGTAATTTCTTTGAGACACGAATGTTAACATTGTACTTTAAATCCCCTTTGACTCTTTTCCAGTTTTAGTCATGATCCAATTAATGGACCAGACATTGAGTTCTTTCAGATCCGCGCTGACTAACAGACCAGTTTAATGATCCATGGTATGACTCATTTAGCTATTTGATTTAGATTTTTAGGACCGCTTTAGGTATAAAAAAGTATACAAACAAATATGATAAAATATTAAATTTAGCCTTTACTACTATAACCCATAGAAACACATTGAATAACACAATCAAGAAGGGCAAAACAAGGAATAAGGTTTTGAAGTGTCTGTTTTATATCTAGGAGATAAAGAAAGCTCAGGAAATATATACAGTGCATTCAGAAAGTATTCAGACCCATTTACTTTTTCCACATTTTGTTTACGTTACAGCATTATTCTAAAATTGATTAAATTGTTGTTTCCTCAATCTACACACAATACCCCACAATGACAAAGCCAAAAAAGGTTAATAAAATAAAAAAATTGAATTATCACATTTACATAAGTATTCAGACCATTTACTCAGTACTTTGTTGAAGCACCTTTGGCAGTGATTACAGCCTGGAGTCTTCTTGGGTATGAAGCTACAAGCTTGGCTCACCTGTATTTGGGGAGTTTCTCCCATTCTTCTCTGCAGATCCTCAGCTCACTGTCCATTCGTATCCTTTCCTATTGAACAATGTTAAGAATAGCTCACAGATTGCAGTACCTCTGGCTTCCACTGGATGTCAACAGTCTTTACACAAGGTTTCAGGCTTTTATTTTTTAAAAATGAAGAAGTAGTTTAAGGAAATCCAGATGTCCCTCATTCTGGCTGTAGTCTTGTGGCGCGCGTGACAGAGAGCGCGCTCTAAGTTATTTATCTCCGGTATTGAACATAATACATTCCGTCTTAAATTTTATAGTTCATTTACATATTAGGGTACCTGAGAATTGATTAGAAACGTTGTTTGACTTGTTTGGACAAAGTTTATAGGTAACTATTTTCGGTTTCCTTTGCCTGTATGCTGACCGAGTGGAATGGGTGGATTACTGAACAAAACGTGCCAACCAAACTGAGTTTTTGGGATATAAAGAGGGACTTTATCGAACAGAAAACACCATTATCAAAAGTGACTGCAAATGCAAGTATACATGTAATGTTTTTATTGGTGAAAATTATCTTCCCCAAACTTGAAACTCACGCGGCACTTATGTATGCCAGTTAGGCGCTACACACCTTGTAAAGAGGATTTATGTGCTTAATTTTAAGAAGTTATTTGGACACTTTAGATGTGATACAAATATTATCAAAACATATAGGCCTATATGCTAGGCTACATGAGGTGTGGTACTAACCTTATTAAAACATATAGGCCTATGGACTAGGCTACATGAGGTGTGGTACTAACCTTATCAAAACATATAGGCCTATGGGCTAGGCTACATGAGGTGTGATACAAATATTATCAAAACATATAGGCCTATGGGCTAGGCTACATGAGGTGTGGTACTAACCTTATCAAAACATATAGGCCAATGGGCTAGGCTACATGAGGTGTGATACAAATATTATCAAAACATATAGGCCTATGGGCTAGGCTACATGAGGTGTGGTACTAACCTTATCAAAACATATAGGCCNTTAAAGCAATGTGGCTGACACAACATATCAGAACGTTTAGCTTAAAATGTTGATAAACTATTAGGGTATTTCTTTACATTATAAGCACAGCAATGCGCACACGGCAGTAGGCTACAAGCACGAATATTCCACAAATGCAATCAATTAGCAGGAAAATACCATTCTCAAAATTGACCACAAATGTGACTGTGCATGTATTGCTTGTATTATAAAGGTGCATTTTTATGGTGAAAATGATCCCCAAATGTGAAACTCATGCGCTACGTATGTATGCCAGTTAGGCGCTACACACCTTGTAAAGAGGATTTATGTGCTTAATTTTAAGAAGTTATTTGGCCACTTTAGTTGTGATACAAATATTATCAAAACATATAGGCCAATGGGCTAGGCTACATGAGGTGTGGTACTAACCTTATTAAAACATATAGGCCAATGGGCTAGGCTACATGAGGTGTGGTACTAACCTTATCAAAACATATAGGCCAATGGGCTAGGCTACATGAGGTGTGGTACTAACCTTATCAAAACATATAGGCCAATGGGCTAGGCTACATGAGGTGTGGTACTAACCTTATTAAAACATATAGGTCTATGGGCTAGGCTACATGAGGTGTGGTACTAACCTTATCAAAACATATAGGTCTATCGGCTAGGCTACATGAGGTGTGGTACTAACCTTATCAAAACATATAGGCCTATGGGCTAGGCTACATGAGGTGTGGTACTAACCTTATTAAAACATATAGGTCTATCGGCTAGGCTACATGAGGTGTGGTACTAACCTTATTAAAACATATAGGACTATGGGCTAGGCTACATGAGGTGTGGTACTAACCTTATCAAAACATATAGGTCTATCGGCTAGGCTACATGAGGTGTGGTACTAACCTTATTAAAACATATAGGTCTATCAGCTAGGCTACATGAGGTGTGCAACTATGATTTGATAAAGTTGCACAAAAAAGGCATGCGCTGTTTCTTGCCTTACTGCACACAAGTTGGGCGTCATTCACAAGTGATAGGCTAATATTGTCACCCATCAGACTGTTGTCTCTAAATATACTAAGTAATATATGTGTGAAATTTGTTTTGATTTAGAAAGGTGCATGATAATGGTCCAGTCTCGAAACGGGGAGAAAATACATGTCATCTCTGCAGTTAAATAGCGAATGGAGCACGCTTTTCCTGTGGTTCATTTTCATGGCAGCCAGGTAGGCAATACTCCTGTTGTAAAGATAAGCAATGTGCTTAATATTAGGAAAGTTGACAAATAAATATAGTAGGCCAAGCGTATAGAAAGCTCACTCAATTACATAGTCTATAGAAATGTTGTGCAACATGGGCTCATGGGCTCTCATGAAGTGTTTGAATCGATTTTCGTAGGGACAATAGAGTGCTGAGTACCAGGCAGTTAGCAAGTTTGGTAGACTACTAATGACCAGCAGCAGCAGCAGAGCTTGGAGAAGCCTAATAACAATGACTAAATGGTGACGTGGAATTTGACTGCCGTCATGACTCGTGAGCGCCGGTGTGGTGGTAATATGGTTACTGTAACAGCCCTAGTTGTGACTATACTTCCCATAGTGCATCAAACAGTATTATAGATGACTTACCGGTATAGACATCTTAAAGGGTTTTAATATTAAAGAAGAGAGGACCTTGAGATCTGATACCCAGACAGCACTCCCTACATTTATTTCAATCAAGAAGTCCAATTGAGGTTAACATTTCCAAGGAGAACACTAAAGCAGCTGTAAAAGTATAAATGCATACAGCACATGGACACAGAGCAAATAGGAAACAGACAAATATAAGTGTGTATAAACAGCTATATATTGAATGAAGAAGAGCGGAGCTCTTGCTGGAGTGTTCCAGAAGCGGAACACTGTGGTGGCGTCGGAGCAGCAGTTTCCATGGCGATCCCGCCTCTGAGTATCCCTGGTTAGGGAGGAGAGGGGGTTCCGAAAGGGGTGTGCTTCACGAGAGCCAATCAGAATGCTTGGTTTTTAGCTCACACAAGCAGCGCCAAAACTCTGACATTAACAAGGTTACACAACATGTTCCTAAAAAACATGTGTTATGCAGGAAGCATAACACACACATCTCAAATACCCGACACACACACACACACACACA
>QNTS01000786.1:184751-221066 GCA_003317085.1 Hucho hucho | reverse complement strand
ATGGGCTAGGCTACATGAGGTGTGGTACTAACCTTATTAAAACATATAGGACTATGGGCTAGGCTACATGAGGTGTGATACTAACCTTATTAAAACATATAGGACTATGGGCTAGGCTACATGAGGTGTGATACTAACCTTATTAAAACATATAGGACTATGGGCTAGGCTACATGAGGTGTGCAACTATGATTCGAAAAAGTCGCAAAAAAAGGCATTGTTTGTTATCATTCATCATTCAAGTGATAATATATAATTCACAAGTGATAGGTTAATATTGTCACCCATCACACTATTCTTGATTTAATCTTTTCTTTACATATACTAAATAATATACGCGTGAAATGTTTTTGATTAAGAAAGGACCATTGTCACGCACCTGTATCGAAACTGGGGCAGCGGGAAAAAACACATGTCATCTATGCAAATGGCGGACGCTTTTCCAGTGGTTCATGCCAGCCAGGTATGCTATACTCCTGTCGTAAATAGAAGCAATCTGCTTTATATTTGGTTTGGAAATTTGAGAAAAAAATATAGTAGGCCTAGCCCAGGCCTTGCCTCTACATTTTGACAATAACTACACTAAATCAATATCCAAATGACAAAAATGTGACTTAATGATATTTTTGTAAAAATGACTAAGACTAGACGAATCTAAAAACAAGTGCCAATATTACCACTCGGTTCAAGCCACGCTCCGACGCCCTGAGTAGGTGTGTGTGTGTGTCTTCACGGCAAGATCTGTGGATTAGCCCAGGTCTGAACCTGAAACAGGGAAAGGACAGAGCAGTCAATATGCACTGATTAATGATAATGGCATGCAAGCCAGAGAGATAATCTTTATAAGCTCTTTTTATCTAAAAACAGTTTGACTGAAAAAAATTTAGGACGTGAGCACGACAATCCCAAAGCAAACGGAAATGCTTAAAAATGGGATAAATGTTTGTTTATTGCTGGTTTAAAACAAACAAGATGGGGAAATGTTGAGGAAATGTATTGACCTGTAAAGTCACTGTCGTGTGTAAAGGATAGTTCCTTGTTTACAAGGAACTATCGTCGAAGCTGACGTTTTGTAGGCCTAATGGTGGTAATTGGTGCTTGTTTTTATTGTGACAGTAGTTCATGTAAGAAGGTTAACTATTTGTTGAAATATATGTCTAATGTGGCAATTATTTGCCATGATTTTATGCAGATTATGCTTATATCCCAGTATTTATATGTTTTGTCCCTCAATGATACTTTTCCCAAGGCCTCAACAATGCTGCAGTCCACGTCAACTCACTCTAAGCCCTAGCTCAAACCAGAGCCAGTGTTATGGGCGGGCCTTAGAGGGGCTGGCCTGCCCTACCGTACATACTTGCAAGGACAAATACAAAATAGAAATATTGATAATTTATTTGAGCGTTACACAGACCGACAGAAATATGCATTAATCTCAGATAAATGATCAGAGCGAGCGAAACAGCACCCCCTCAATCTCGGTATGTGTAGATCATGTTTCTGATGCTGTCTTGAGTATCATTTAAAATGTTGAGACAAGGCAAGGGGTGTGTGGCGAAGATATGGCGTGTCTCTCTTCAGAATGCATGCACTCAGCTCTCCAGAATGTGCTCAGGTGTCTCCCGCCAATTC
Source organism: Hucho hucho (assembly GCA_003317085.1). Lineage (NCBI taxonomy): Eukaryota > Metazoa > Chordata > Actinopteri > Salmoniformes > Salmonidae > Hucho > Hucho hucho. Next base: position 219,434 of record QNTS01000786.1, on the reverse strand, counting down.
TAGGGCATTTATAGTGTGAATTCATTGTTTCTTTTTATCAATTCCCCATTACACATGTCACCAGCAGTAAATGTAACATTAATCCTGTCATTTGGTTACATACATTTCTGTTAATGCATGTATTAATTACAGTCACTTACTGTTCCCTTATTTCAACAAAGTCTGTTTTTTTTTACATCCATTGAGAATGATAAATAGTTCCTCATAGTATTTGAAAAATCTTTTCAACACTCTCCCGGCCTGAATAATTACCAAGCCTTGGTGTGAAAGTAAAAAATATCATGATCTGATCCCATATCCAGTGGAAACGTCATAAAATACCTGAACACTTTTCCCTTGCAAACAGCTATCTGTACTCAGCTCACTGGCACGGAAACTCTAAGGGCCCTGAATAAGGTAATTGATACAATGTTGCAAGTTCACTTGGGACAGCTTCAGGCCAGATCCAGTTGACTGATTTGATACAATGTTGCACTTCACTAGCATTAGCTCAAGTCAAGACAGATAGAAAGGGACGCAGACAGGCAGAGTAGAGAGATCAACGTGATTGAAAGAACCTGAATTTTCATCAGCATGTACTGTTTTAATTTTTCGGCTTTAGGCCTATGTATTTTACTTGACGATGGAAATTATAGGCCTACTGCTGCATTGGCCTATAGGCTATCTCTGAGTTCGCTCATTTCTGTAGCTGCCAATGGATCACTGTGTATCAATGTGTCCACATGGCAGAGGCTGGTGCTCTCGCATTAGTTTAATTTGAACTTTTAGATTTGTATAATTTTTATTCAGATTTTTATGATTAACCATGTGGCAATTCTTCCAGTTGGGATAAATGGTATTGCGTATTCATATACAGTGGTTCCTCAATTAAAAGTTTTGAGATTATGCTGCGGGATTTAGAGGTCATTTGTGGTGCAGTACGGAACCCTGCTTCACTGCTTCATTGCTCCAGACCACCAGAAGGGGGAGATAGAGCACTGATTATGCTTTTGGGTCCCAAGGAACTAATGTGTGAATGGATGAGAAACTAGAAGGCCAGCATCCCGGACTCGCCTCTTCACTGTTGATGTTGAGACTGTGTACTATTTAATGACGCTGCCAGGACTCTGTTTCTCAAACTAGACACTCTAATGTACTTGTCCTCTTGCACCGGGGCCTCCCACTCTTCTTTCTATTCTGGTTAGAGCCAGTTTGCGCTGTTCTGGGAAGGGAGTAGTACACACCATTGTACGAGATCTTCAGTTTCTTGGCAATTTCTCACATGGAATAGCCTTCATTTCTCAGAACAAGAATAGACTGACGAGTTTCAGAAAAAAGTATTTGTTTCTGGACATTTTGAGCCTGTAATCGAACCCACAAATGCTGATTCTCCAGATACTCAACTAGTCTAAAGGAGGCCAGTTTTATTGTTTCTTTAATCAGAACAACAGTTTTCAGCTGTGCTAACATAATTGCAAAAGGGTTTTCTAACGATCAATTAGCCTTTTAAAATGATAAACTTAGCTTACAAAAAAAACGTGCCATTGGAACACAGGAGTGATGGTTGCTGATAATGGGCCTCTGTACGCCTATGTAGACATTCCAATAGAAATCAGCCGTTTCCAGTTACAATACTCATTTACAACATTAACAATGTCTACACTGTATTTCTGATCAATTTGATGTTATTTTAATGGACAAAAAAGTGCTTTTCTTTCAAAAACAAGGACATTTCGAAGTGACCCCAAACTTTTGAATGGTAGTGTATGTGTTGTCTGAATATAAGCAGCAAGTGATGTCTGCGAAATAATCAAGCTGAGTGACTCAGTCATATAGCCTCGGCACCTACATAAAGCTGAGTGACTCAGTCATAGAGCCTCGGCACCTACATAAAGCTGAGTGACTCAGTCATATAGCCTCGGCACCTACATAAAGCTGAGTGACTCAGTCATAGTGTCACGATCTTCAGGATAGACAGACCAAGACGCAGCGATGCTTCCAGTATACATTTTAATAGCAGACGTAACTGGGAAAATATACAACAAAACAAACGACGATCGTAATGAAGACCATAACTTAAGAAACACAACAAAGCTATGAACTTACAATAACCCACGACATACTATAGAAAACCCCAAACATATATATGGTTCCCAATTAGAGGTAACGAGACTCAGCTGCCTCTAATTGGGAACCATTACCCCAACATAGAAATACACACCATAGAACAAACAAAACCCTACACCAAAGCAAAACTAAACACTCCAGCCTGACGCACAGGCCTGGACGTTACACATAGAGCCTCGGCACCTACATAAAGCTGAGTGACTCAGTCATATAGCCTCGGCACCTACATAAAGCTGAGTGACTCAGTCATATAGCCTCGGCACCTACATAAAGCTGAGTGACTCAGTCATATAGCCTCGGCACCTACATAAAGCTGAGTGACTCAGTCATAGAGCCTCGGCACCTACATAAAGCTGAGTGACTCAGTCATATAGCCTTGGCACCTACATAAAGCTGAGTGACTCAGTCATCTAGCCTCGGCACCTACATAAAGCTAATGGCTTTGGATCAAAATAAATAAGTACCAACATTCTTTCTGATAGTCTAGAAGTGAAAAATTGAAAATAGAAGTGATTATAAAAAGCCTCCCCCCTCTGCTTCTCCCTTCCCTCCGCGCGGGGTTCTGGGTCGGGAGGGTGGCTTCGGCTCTCACCCGAGCTCGGTTCACCGCATCTCCATGTCGCATGGGTTGCGCCCGACCGGCTCCATCCCCCCTTTCCCCGTTAGGCACGGCCGCATGGCGCACCCCGTTTCCCTGTTAGGCACGGCTTCATGTCGCACCCCCTTTCACCGTTAATCACGGCCGCGTCCGAAGGGGATCGGGGGTTGCTGATGAACCGGGTCTTCCCGCCTCCGTCTCCAATATCAAGGTGCACATGGGCCTATTTATATAATGGGCAGAATCTTTTTTATATTCTGATCTGAGTAAAGTAGGCCAATGAAGACAACTTATTGTTGCTTACTGAAATTCCCAAAGTCATACAATTGTTATAATAGGATTTGAAGCAATGGCCTACCCACATGTGGTCAACTATTTCAGCACCGTTTCACGCTGCTCTGAGACAAGCATGAGGACTGGTCTTGATAAATAAATGAGATGTTATTTTCACAGAATCTCAGTTTGGGTGTTGGTTAACTACAATTAGGGTGTGGAAATGTTTATTTTGCTCTTAGTACTGTAGCCTACTCCCGACCGGTCATGTTGTACAGCGCCATATTTTCCTAACGGAAACCCTGAGGGTTTCGTTTTTTTTGGAAAAGAAAAACCATAATATTAATCAAATGAATTAAGCTACATTTCTTCAAATCAATCCCATATACTCTGTTCTTATTTAAAAAGTCAAATGCTTCTCAAAGATGCCCTCTGGTGGTCAAACTTGCACTAACTAGCATTAATGACAACAATGGCTGACACTTAAATAACGTGCCATAGAATTCTGCGGCACCCCGCAAGGTGTGCTGTAGTATGACACAACTTTTACAGGAAGAACCGCTGTATGTTATTGAATGCCAATAAAGGTTGCTTCGCGACCACACCCACACCTGAAGCACAATCAGGTGTGTTCAGTTCGCTTAAACATTTGCTACATTGCGGAACGGTTTGTACTTCCAACCTGCACAGGTGTGTGAATCGTCTTTCTTTGTATTTTTTGTGCAATACATTTTGTGGTGTCTGTAAAACAAGAGGTTGTGGTTATGCCTGAATTTGATCCAAAACCAATGTGGAAGTCTGCAGAATTGAGAGCGGTTGTATAAAACCAATCGGTATGTCATGCAAAACTCTCAAAAGTGCCAGCCCGCTTTTAATTTCTATTCAGTTCGACTCTCCATAAGTTCGGAGTCTGAAATGTGCATTAGTCAGCCATGTCACGTCAGAAGAAATATCCATTCGACCACATGCCACGGAGACAGTAGACCGTCACATTAAATCTCTGTTATTATCATAACATTCTATTCCTCCATGCGATTTCCATTTCATCCCTCCATCCCCTCCCTGTAATCAAATGCTTATTGACAGTGATGAAATGGAAATGATGCTTTATCCCATCCTAACCTAGTCTCATCAATCTGTATCCATCTCCCCCATCGTTCAGCTGAAGGCTCCGAGTGGGGGATTGAAGGGGATTTATCCAACTCCCAAAGCCCCAGCTACTCTCCTATGGATTTGTGGCAAAACCACAGCTAATTTATGCACACTCATGGATGCAATTACTGCCCGTGTCCACAGCCTCAAACTACATCCCTGCCGCATCTGTATGAAACAGATGAGATGCTGCTCCAGTGTTTATCTGGGAGCCTCATCATCTCCCAGTTTATCTGAGATTAATGTCTTCGTTGGCTGTTGATCCCATGCAAGGCCGGCTGAGGCTGAGCCACAGGCAGAAGGAGGCCTTCGCTCACTGTAATTCCCCTTGTAGGTCCCACTGAGAGCAGATACGGTACTGCTAGCATGGGGTCAATCCCATTTCAATTCATTCAATTCAGGAAGTGAACGGAGATTCCAATTCCCTTTTTAAGTTTATTTCCTAAATTGACTGAATTGATATGGAATTGGCTGAACCCTAGCTGCTAGCAGCAAACATTGGCCCCATATGGTTATTTTTGGGCAATGTTGGCAGCGGCCAGCTCACACAAAGCCCACACCAGCCAAACACGGGCTAGCCCAGCACTGGCTAGCCCACACCAGCCTGACACGGGCTAGCCCACAACAAGCCCAAAACAGGCTAGCCCACAACAAGCCCAAAACAGGATAGCCCACAACAAGCCCACACCAGACCATCATAGGCTAGCCCAGCATGTGCTTTCCCATCGAGTGGACTGAACTCCACTTCATGGTGAAGGAAGTTTATGATGACCAGGGTTTGTGGAATCTAGCTCCGACTACATCAAAACATTTGAATTATGAAACGCCCACCTCATACCTACGTTTACCCTCTGTAGTTGCATGCATCTGTTTGCTGAAATCCATACTTTTTTAAATAAACATTAATCAAACTTAACCGCCGACTGTTTGCTAATTTCTGTTGCTCTAAGATGGCAACTCAACGCAAACTCAATGTTCCCATTGAATCTCAGGTGAGATGAGGGCAGTGGGAAGGTAGGCCCCTACAGTAAATGAAATGTAATCCAAGAAAGAAGACAAAGAGGTGTCCAGTACATTGACATTTTTGTGAACTATTAATTAACAGGATATTTTTTTACAAAAGAATACAGTGCATTTGGAAAGTATTCAGACCCCTTGACTTTTTCCACATTTTGTTACATTACAGCCTTATTCTAAAATGGATTCAATTGTCTTTTTTTCCCTCTTCAATCTGCACACAATACCCCATAATGACAAAGCAAAAACAGGTTTTCAGAAATGTTAGCAAATTTATTACAATTAAAAAACGGAAATACCTTTAATCACTGCCAAAGTACCTTTGGCAGTGATTACAGCCTTGAGTCTTGTTGGGTATGACACTACAAGCTTGTAACATCTGTATTTGGGGAGTTTCTCCCATTCTTCTCTGCAGAACCTCTCAAGCTCTGTCAGGTTGGATGGGGAGCATTGCTGCACAGCGATTTTGGTATTGGCATTTTATTACGATCCCCATTAGCTGTTGCAAAAGCAGCAGCTACTCTTCCTGGAGTCCACACAAAACATGACATAATACAGAACATTAATAGACAATTACAGCTCAAGGACCAAACTACATAAAACATTTTTTTTTTTTTTACAAAAGGCACACACAGCCTACATATCAATACATACACACAAACTATCTAGGTGAAACAGGGGAGAGGCGTTGTGCTGTGAGGTGTTGCTTTATCTGGTTTTTGAAACCAGGTTTGCTGTTCATTTGAGCAATATGAGATGGAAGGGAGTTCCATGCAATAATGGCTCTATATAATACTGTACACTTTCCTGAATTTGTTCTGGATTTGGGGATTGTGAAAAGACCAATGCAATCAATTTGGGATTTTCAACACAATGTTTCTTATAAAAAGAAGTGATGCAGTCAGTCTCTCCTCAACTCTTAACCAAGAGAGACTGGAATGCATTTTTTATCATTAATATCAGCCCTCTGATGAAGACAATGAAGAGAAAGACGTGCTGCTCTGTTCTGGGCCAGGTGCAGCTTAACTAGGTCTTTCCTTGCAGCACACAACTGGACAATAATCAAGATAAGACAAAATTAGAGCCTGCAGGACTTGTTTTTTGGAGTGTGGTGTCAAAAAAGCAGAACATCTATTTATTACAGACAGACCTCTCCCCATCTTTACAACCATTGAATCTATATGTTTTGACAATGACAGTTTACAATTTAAGGTAACGCCAAGTAATTTAGTCACCTCAACTTGTTCAACAGCCCCACCATTCATTACCAGATTCAGCTGAGGTCTAGAACTGAGGGAATTATTTGTACCAAAAACAATGCTCTTAGTTTTAGAGATGATCAGGAACAGTTTATTACTGGCCACCCATTCTAAAACAGACTGCAACTCTTTGTTAAAACTTATTAAGGCTAGGCGTCACGCCAGCGCGGCACAAGTCGACAACATCTGGTGAAATTGGAGGGCGCGCAATTCAAATAATTAATCGTAATATTAAACATACAAGTATCTTATATCATTTAAAAGCTTACATTCTTGTTAATCTAACTGCGTTGTCCGATTAACAATAGGCTTTACAGCGAAAGCATACCATACAATTGTCTGGGGACGGCGCCCCACATAACATATTTTTCAACCAGCACAGGCTTCACAAAATCACAAATAGCGATTAAGTGAATCACTTACTTTTGAAAATCTTCCTCTGTTTGCAATCCCATGGGTCCCAGATACAACAGGAATGGTCGTTTTGTTAGATAAAATCATTCTTTTACTTTTTGTATGTAAACGTCTGACCCACTGGAATTGTGATACAGTGAATTATAAGTGAAATAATATGTCTGTAAACATATTACATACACATTAGCCAAATACATTTAAACAAAGTTTTTCACAATTCCTGACATTTAATCCAATTACAAATTCCCTGTCTTAGGTCAGTTAGGATCACCACTTTATTTTAAGAATGTGAAATGTCAGAATCATAGTAGAGTAAATGATTTATTTCAGCTTTTATTTCTTTCATCACATTCCCAGTGGGTCAGAAGTTTACATACACTCAATTAGTATTTGGTAGCATTGCCATTAAATTGTTTCAATTGGGTCAAATGTTTTGGGTAGCCTTCCACAAGCTTCCCACAATAAGTTGGGTGAATTTTGGCCCATTCCTCCTGACAGAGCTGGTGTAACTGAGTCAGGTTTGTAGGCCTCCTTGCTCGCACACGCTTCTTCAGTTCTGCCCACGCATTTTCTATAGGATTGAGGTCAGGGCTTTGTGATGGCCACTCCAATACCTTGACTTTGCTGTCCTTAAGCCATTTTGCCACAACTTTGGAAGTATGGTTGGGGTCATTGTTCATTTGGAAGACCCATTTGCGACCAAGCTTTAACTTCCTGACTGATGTCTTGATATTTTTCTTCAATATATCCACATAATTTTCCTCCCTCATGATGCCATCTATTTTGTGAAGTGCACCAGTCCCTCCTGCAGCAAAGCACAACATGATGCTGCCACCCCCACAGTTGGGATGGTGTTCTTCGGCTTGCAAGCCTCCCCCTTTTTCCTCCAAACATAACAATGGTCATTATGGCCAAAAAGTTATATTTTTGTTTAATCAGACCAGAGGACATTTCTCCATAAAGTACGATCTTTGTCCCTATGTGCAGTTGCAAACTGTAGTCTGGCTTTTTTATGGCGGTTTTAGAGCAGTGGCTTCTTCCTTGTTGAGCGGCCATTCAGGTTATGTCGATATAGGACTCGTTTTACTGTGGATATAGATACTTTTCTATATGCTTCCTACAGCATCTTCACAAGGTCCTTTGCTGTTCTTCTGGGATTGATTTGCACTTTTTGCACCAAAGTACGTTCATCTCTAGGAGACAGAACTTGTCTCCTTCCTGAGCGTTATGACGGCTGCGTGGTCCCATGGTGTTTATACTTGCGTACTATTGTTTGTACAGATGAACGTGGTACCTTCAGGCATTTGGAAATTGCTCCCAAGGATGAATCAGACTTGTGGAGGTCTACAATTATTTTTTCTGTGGTCTTGGCTGATTTCTTTAGATTTTTACATGATGTCAAGCAAAGAGGCACTGAGTTTGAAGGTAGGCCTTGAAATACATCCACAGGTACACCTCCAATTGACTCAAATGATGTCAATTAGCCTATCAGAAGCTTCTAAAGCCATGACATAATTTTCTGGAATTTTCCAAGCTGTTTAAAGGCACAGTCAACTTAGTGTATGTAAACTTCTGACCCACCGGAATTGTGATACAGTGAATTATAAGTGAAATAATCTGTCTGTAAACAATTGTTGGAAAAATAACTTGTGTCATGGGCAAAGTAGATGTCCTAACCGACTTGCCAAAACTGTAGTTTGTTAACAAGAAATTTGTGGAGTGGTTGAAAATCTAGTTTTAATGACTCCAACCTAAGTGTATGTAAACTTCCGACTGTATAATCTGAGCCTAGAGGAAAGTCTTTGTCCTCAGGTCTGGCGAGAAGTCAAAGTAATTCCTCTACACAAGAGTGGTAAAGTGGCCTTTGCTGGTTCTAACAGCAGACCTTTAAACAACTTAATGGCAATGCTACCAATTACTATTTGAGTGAATGTAAACTTCTGACCCACTGGGAATGTGATGAAAGAAATAAAAGCTGAAATAAATCATTCTCTCTACTATTATTCTGATATTTCACATCCTTAAAATAAAGTTGTGATCTTAACTGACAGAGAATTTTTACTAGGATTAAATGTCAGGAATTGTGAAAAACTGAGTTCAAATGTATTTCGCTAAGGTGTATGTAAACTTCTGACTTCAACTGTTCTTTTGCAAGGCGCTGTAGGTATGGGTGAAGTGACAATGCATAGATAATAAACAGCGAGTAGCAGCAGCGTACAAAACAAATGGAGGGGGGTGTCAATGTAAATAGTCCGGTGGCCATTTGATTAATTGTTTAGCAGTCTTATGGCTTATGGGTAGAAGCTGTTAATAACTGTTGTGTCATCAGCAAACTTAATGATGGTGTCGTGTTGAACGCTGAGCTGTAGTCAATGAACAGCATTCTCACACAGGTGTTCCTTTTGTCCAGGTGGGAAAGGGCAGTGTGGAGTGCAATTGAGATTGCGTCATGTGTGGATCTGTGTGGATCTGTTGGGGCGGTATGCGAATTGGAGTGGGTCTAGGGTATCCGGGAGGATGCTGTTGATGTGAGACATGACCAGCCTTTCAAAGAACTTCATGGCTACTGATTTGAGTGCTACGGGGCAGTAATAATTTAGGCAGGTTACCTTCGCATCCTTGGGCACAGGGACTATGGTGGTCTGCTTGAAACATGTAGGTATTACAGACTCGGTCAGGGAGAGGTTGAAAATGTCAGTGAAGACACTTTCCAGTTGGTCAGCGCATTCTTTGAGTACGCGTCCTGGTAATCTGTCTGGCCCGAGGCTTTGTGAATGTTGACCTGTTTTAAGGTCTTGCTCACATCGGCTACCGAGAGCGTTACAGTCATCCAGAACAGTCATCCAGAACAGCTGTTGCTCTCATGAATGCTTCAGTGTTGCTTGCCTTGAAGCGAGCATAAAAGGCATTTAGCTCATCTGGTAGGCTCGCGTCACTGACCAGCTCGTGTCAGGGTTTCCCTTTATAGTCCATAATAGTTTTCAAGCCCTGCCACATCCGACGAGCGTCAGAGCCGGTGTTGTAGGATTCAATCTAAATCCTGTGTTTACTCTTTGCTTGTTTGATGGTTCATATGAGGGCATAGTGGGATTTCTTATAAGCGTCCGGATTAGTGTCCTGCTCTTTGAAAGCAGCAGCTCTACCCTTTAGCTCGATGCAGATGTTGTCTGTAATCCATGGCTTCTGGTTGGGATATGTACGTATGGTCACAGTGGGGACGACGTTGTCGATGCACTTATTGATGAAGCCGATGACTGAGGTGGTATACTCCTTAATGCAACTGGATGAATCCCGGAACATATTCCAGTCTATGCTAGCTTTCACTCCATTCTCCGCCTGACTCTCTACCAATGCCACCAGATGCATCCATCTATTGTTGTTATCTATTTGGTAACATTCCACAAGTAAATGTAATAAATAAAATACATACATTAAATAGCTCAAGTCTTGAAAATGTGTTAAACCTTTTTTTGAGTTTTATTTATCTGTGCTTAGTAGCCAAGGTTATATCAACTTGTTAATTTAGCAGACATCACTTGCATGTATTTAGTCAACACATATTTTAATAATGGAATATAACAGAATATTCAAATTTCTCTTAGAATAAAAACCTTGCAGTGTAACAACAGTTTTAGTAAGTAATATGCTACAGTCCAGTTACAGCTTCTTCTGACAAAGTAGAAACAAAAAAAGTGTATTTATTTTAGTGTGGGCGAGCGGGACAGAGGAAATGCAATTCTTACATTTTTTTTCTAAATTCAAACACCCTCTTCTTCTTCATCCTCATCATTCAGTTCATTAAAATTTAATTGTAATACAACATTTATAATATAAATATATAACATATAACATTTTGAACCACCAGTTCAACAACTCCAAATCACTTTTGCATCCGCTCCCAAGTGATATCTTGAAATAACATGATGTCGGTTAATTAAATAATCAAAAAAGAAAAATGTGATTATTTATTAGCCTAGTGGATATAAGTATTTTAGACATATCATGTGAATTAGGACTCATGTAAAATCATTGTCAATCAATATTATTTTGCTGGCCGTTTGGAACAGTGTAAACAACACTAAATGAATTAGAAGTAATACCAGAATACCAAATAGCCGGAAATAAATGCAGTACCAGTGTGTGTGTGAGTGCTGCAGCAGCGTGTGTGCGTGTGTGTTTGTGTGTGCGTGTACTCACCAATCATGAAGCCCACGAGTTTATAGGGCAGTATGCAGGAGGAGAGAAAGGTAACCCACAGGCTGATGTAGAGCTTCTGAGTGATCTCAGGCTGCACCCACATGAACAGGCTACACACACACACACACACACACACACACACACACACACACACACACACACACACACACACACACACACACACACACACACACAGAGAGAGGGCGAAAGAGCGAGGGCGAGAGAGAAACCGTTTTGATGAACTATTCAGACCAACTTCAGAGGGAAAGAGTATAGAATGGTAAAGACAGTGAAACTATTTCTTACTTCTTTATTTTCTCCAAAACATCCGCCATCTTACCAAAAAGGTTCTGTGAAAAAAAGCCCCCAAAAAATGACTTTCCAAAACACACAATGTCTTAATGTGGTGTGTTTGTGTGTATTTGTGTGTGTATGTGCGTATTTATGCATGCTTGTGTGTGTGTGTGTGTGTGTGTGTTGGCTCCTACTGTACCTGTGCTTTCTGTGCAACATCAAGCACTAACTGGAACTTTTCAGACACAGTCAAATCATCCTTTGACGGTTCCTACACGAAACAAACCCAAACAAAATCAGCTCATTCCATAGGCAGGAAATACGACAGGCCACTTCCTGTGAGATCAGGAAGCTAAGAGGAAGTCATGTGAAATGGAGAGGTGTCTTACTATAGGATCCGTAATATCCGGCACAATGCTCCACTGAATCCTCCAACCTCTGAAAAGGAAAAAAGGGAAGATATCAAAATAATGTAAAGATGTCAAAACTCAGAAGCAGGGACAACTGCCGGCCCGGGGTCTCAACTTACTGTTGAGGGTTAAAATAATAGAAAACACACATTTGTGGTTGTGCATAAGCAGTTTCTCATATGTCAGTCACTGACGGTCAACTCAATTAGCCCATGTCAGCTAATATTTTTTAGATTGGTAAGTTAGCTGCTAGACTATCTACACTTGTAGTAATCACGGCACCCATTGATTTTGTAAGTCACTCACTCAGAATTCCTATTAATATCTGCAATTTTTTTATCTGCTGTCTAGAGGGGGGCCGTTAAAATGTTTTGTTCGCAAGGTAGGGGGGAATAAAGTATTGCTTAGGGTGTCCAAAAAGACTAGGGACGGTTCTGACTGCATGTGTGGGTATGGACGAGGGCACGCAGACCCGCGAGCCACTGTGGTCCCCCATTATGAGGTCAGATTTTTGGTAGCCCCCACCTCTATCAAGGTTTCCCCATCCCTGCTCTAAAGGATTCTGTGAAAATGAGCTGCACCACATTAAATAGGTAGGTACAGTGTAATTACATGTAAACAGAGAGTAAAGTATGAAGTAATTGATCAAAACTTGGTAAATATGAACTCAACATGTAAAAGTCTTGGTCCCTTGTTTCATGAGCTGAAAAATAATAATGTGCACACACACACACATTTACTTGTTTATGTCCCTTTCAGTGAGCATTTCTCCTTTGCCAAGATAATCCATCTACCCTAACGGTCACAAGTTTTAGAACACCTACTCATTCAAGGGTTTTTCTTTATTTTGACTATTTTCTACATTGTAGAATAATAGTGAAGACATCAAAACTATGAAATAACACATATGGAATCATGTAGTATCCAAAAAAGTGTTAAACAAATCAAAATATGTTTTATATTTGAGATTCTTCAAAGTAGCCACTCTTTGCCTTGATGACAGCTTTGCACACTCTTGGCATTCTCTCAACCAGCTTCATGAGGTAGTCACCTGGAATGCATTTCAATTAACAGGTGTGCCTTGTTAAAATCCGTGACAATCCGATCAGACCAAGACCTGTGACGTTATTCAGAATTCTGTATGTGAAGTTACCTTATGTGTACCTTTCAACCTTTTTGTACCCCGAGGGAACAACACTGTACCCTAACTGTATCCTAATGCGGAGTGTGTGGATATATGTTTTTGCAATAAAGATGTACCTGGTGGCACTCGTGAAACATTAACGCATTGCAAGTTCAAATCCCCAATGCATTTATGAGTACTTTACATCAATTGTCCCTGAGCACTGCTATTTATTTTTTGCATCAGTGTTGTCATATAAACTGAAAACTTTTAGCAGAAATGTATTATTGCCATTAAATCTGTGGCCAATCTCTTTCAATCTTACAAGACCTGGTGGCGTAGCAGGAAATTAAGGTAATTTAAATTCCCAAGTGAGGTCTAGTTTTGAGTTATCATTATTCAGCAACGTACTATGTTATTACTGCAATAAAAACCTTAATTTAGCTGTAAAAATAGTTAGACATATCACCTGACAAAGAACTCCTCAAGAATATATATTTGTCATTATTTTGCGAATGCTGGTCGAGCATGTTGGGGTGGCAGGGCAGCCTAGTGGTTAGAGCGTTGGACTAGTAACCAAAAGATTGCAAGTTCAAATCCCCAAGTGGACAAGGTACCAATCTGTCGTTCTGCCCCTGAACAGGCAGTTAACCCACTGTTCCTAGGCTGTCATTGAAAATAAGAATTTGTTCTTTACTGACTTGCCTAGTTAAATAAAGGTTAAATAAAAAATGTTCTGGTAATGACGGTCTGCAAAACCACTCCCATCATTATCGTATTTCCCAATGCGGTTCAATTTTTAGAAGTGCTTGTTTCAATATCTATGTTGTTTAATGTACATAAATGGATTAATTCATCTATTAATTTCTGATGCTAGAGAAAGATAAAATAACAGAGTAAATTGGTCTAACCCTGTCAGTCATTCTGAATGCAGATTGTGGGTGAATAAAAGTTCCAATTGTTGGATATCCCCACACAGGCTGGATTCCAAGCCTGCATAATGTGATTTGATGCTGATTTTATTTGGGTGACCAGCATGGTACGCTGGTGATCAGCTTATGCTTGTCACCAATGTCCAAACCACAACAAAGGCTGGTCACCAGCGAAAACACAACGAAGGCTGATCAACCTGCTGGTCTATGCTGGGTTTTTTTTTCAGAAGGGAATGTGGACATGTTTGCTGGGTGGCTTAGCCTTTGTTCATCCTCCCCCAGTCTTGGTCTCCTCCATGGCCCTCTAGCTTTACCACAGCTCATTTTAGTAGCTCTGGCGGCTTACCGGTGCTCAATAGGCCAGTTTATTCACTTCACTGAGACACAAAAGGCATCAAGCAGACTGATCTGTGGGCACGAGGCAGGGCACAGTGGATCAATGGGGTGTCGCATGGAGAAGTAGTGGAGGGGAGGGAGGGCAGAGATGGAGAGAAGGAGGAAGGGCTGGACAGGAGGAGGGAAAGGAGGAAAGGGTAGAGTTAGAGGAGGGGAGGAATGGAGAGAGGGAGGAAGGTGTGGAAAGTTGGGCTGATAGACACACAATCAGGTCCGATCGATTGGAACTTTGGTGAGCTCAGATAAGAGAGGTACTGCAGATCCTTTTGATGGTGCTTTTGTTTCTGCGCTGATGAGGTGTGTGTGTGTCTGTGCGCTGATGAGGTTTAAGCATCCCTCACCCAGCTTTTGCCCCCTGTCCTGTCTGCCAAGGAGGTGCTGTAGAGAGAGGAAGGGAGGGAGGGAGAAAGAGAGAGAGGGGAGGGAGAAAGAGTGTGAGAGAGAGAAAGGGGAGCAAGAGGGAGAGAGAGAGAGAGACACAGAGAGTGAAAGACAAATAGAGGGATAGAGAATAAGGTAGAGAGATAGAGCTTGAGCCTGTTCACTCTCTCCGAGCTTGTTTCCTCTCCTGCTGGCCGCTGTCTCTGTGCCCTGGCTCTCTGATAGGGTCGTCAGCCCAATCCCACCACCGTCCCACCAGGGGCTTAGAGTTCCACTCTCCTCCTCACAAAGCTCACACGGGAGACTGATGGAATAATCCTGTTTGACTGTGAGGACATTAACCTTCAAAGACGCTTCCCTGGGATGCACTGGAAATAATTTTTCAAAAGCAAGAAACATCCAAGGAACCTGATGGATTCTAGATGGGTTCGAAAATGTATGACTGAATAATTCAAATCGTATTTGATACTTTGATAGAACTACTCAACAACCGGGGGTTAATTTAAAAACACAGCAGAGCCATATACAGTACATCAGTGTACCACAAAAGGAGGGATCGATATTGAGCTAATTGAAAAATACAGTGCCCTCTGTAATTATTGGGACAGTGATGGATTTTTTCTTCTTTTGGCTCTATACACCAAAAGTTTGGATTTGGAAACAAACAATGACTATGAGGTTAAAGTGCAGACTGTCAGCTTTCATTTGAGGTTGTTTTCATCCATCCCGGGTGAACTGTTCAGAATTTACAGCCCTTTTTGTACATAGTCCCCCTGGTGACCAAAATTTGGAGGACAAATTCACTTATGTGCATTAAAGTAGTAAAAAGTTTATTATTTGGTTAGTTACAGACTCACAAATATCATACCCCCAAGACATGCTAGCCTCTCACCATTACAATAACGGGAGGTAAATTATTTTTTGGAGTATGGTATTTGTGTGTCTGTAACGTTCTTACGATTCATTCAGGAATATCTGTATTCATGTTAGCATCCACGTTAATGGAGAACTGTTTAGAAACATATTCTATTCTTATTTACAATTAAAGTGACTCCAAAACGACACAAAAAAATCATTTACCATTCATTTCTATTGGACACAAAATAATCTAAAACACAACCAAAACAAACAGCAAATACTTGGCATCCAACAAATTTGTAGCGTCACAAGCTTGATGTAGTCATTGCGTGTTATGAATATGGGACCAAATACTTAACTTTTTACTACTTTAACAAACATACAGTTTAAGTGTATTTGTCCCAATACTTTTGGTCCCCTAAAATGGGGGACTATGTACAAAAAGTGCTGTAATTTCTTAACGGTTCACCCGGTACGGATGAAAAACCCTCAAATTAAAGCTGAAAGTCTGCACGTTAACCTCATAGTCATTGTTTCATTTCAAATTCAAACTTTTGGAGTATAGAGCCAAAGGAAGAAAAAATCCATCAATGTCCCAATAATTATGGAGGGCACAGAAGCTCCAGGAAATACAATAATCTGGTCATTCCCTCGCTCTCACATCCCCCATCCCTCTCCCCACTCCAGGCTTTCCCTTCTTTGATCCTCCTCATCACCCTCTCTCTCTCTAATTCTTCCTTTCTCCCATTCTCCTCATCCTTCTCTTCTCCCCCTTTCCCCTTCTCAGAACCCACTCCCTGAGTCTAATGGCTGTGTAATAAGCCAAGAGCCAAGGATGGGGCTGGAATGACATTACTGAAAAGGTACACAGCAAATCGGCTAGTGTTACCTAGTGTTGATTTTTCAGTGTAACACTTCTAGTGTTGATTCAGGAGTTAAATTAACTTTCTAAGATTAAGATTAAAATTAACACAGTTTAAGTGGTGTATGGTTATGTTAATTAAAGTTTCTAAATGCTTATATAAGGTGTTATTGCACAACACTGAAAGTGTTAATTACCTAACACTGACGAAGTGTAACAGCCTCAGCACTAAGCACAGTGTTGGTTTAAAACTCAAAAGTGTGGAACCATATAGACATTGGCCCAGGGTTAAATGTAGTACTGTCAGTGTTGATTTAACACTGTGGAATTTTGCTGTGTATCAAGCACATCAAGCAAATACATATTTATGATGTTCTATTTAGTCTATTCCAGTCATTGCAACGAGCCAGACACCAGCCTCCACTGGCCTGCAGCGCCACCTCCCAGCAGAGCCCTGAGTGATGCTTAGGGTTGCAACATTGTGGTAACTTAGCCAAAATTCCCTGGTTTTCCAGAAATCCCTGCTGCAGGATTCCTGCATTTCCTGCTTATTCACGGAATTCCTGGAAACTTCGAAACTATATTTCTGTAAAAGCTTTTGGGGCTCCCGAGTGGCGCAGCGGTCTAAAGCACTGAATCTCAGTGCTAGAGGTGTCACTACAGACCCTGGCTCGATTCCAGCCTGTACCACAACCGGCTGTGATTGGGAGTCCCATAGGGCAGCGCACAATTAGCCCAGCGTCGTCTGGGTTAGGGTTTGGCCGGGGTAGGCCTTCATTGTAAATAATAATTTGTTCTTAACTGACTTGCCTAGTTAACAAAAAAAAAACTCTAGTGATGCTACTGCTGCTGTCTCTACCCTGGTGGTCTTACCAAGCTGTGAGAGAGTGGAGCTCCACCGGAGTCTGAGAAGAGAGAAGGAAGCAATGGCATCCTGGAGCGTGTCAGCTGCCTCCATTTAACACATTGTATCACACCACAGCGAAGACGTCCGACAGACAGGCGGCTGAGTGAGAATCGGATTGGGGAAAGAGGGGGAGGGAGAGGGTGGAGTATAGGGAGGTACATAGGGAGGTCCTCTTGTCCCAAACCAGACGCTGGTGAGATCAGGATGTCACCCGCCTCGCATTCTGCCAGGCTTTGAGTGACATTGATGGGAGCCAGGGGCTGAGAAAACCACCACTTCCACTCCATCCTCCCCAATGAGTAGGAGCTGTCTTTCTGTCTCTGTACAAGGCATCTCCCTTTCTCCCGGTCTCATTCTCTCTCTGTCGCTATATAGTTTCTCTCTCACTCTCTCTAAAACTGCCTCTCTATTGTTACTGATATGTCAAGGAGCAATTGAAATGACAGACATGACAAGCTAGAGCTGTACCCTTCACTGGGATTTCATTCTGCATATTGTGAATCGTACACAACAGCCATAGAATGGGAATACACAGTATCATGCAATGGATATTTATACAGTGCTTAAGCAAATATAGTAGACAGCTATATACATTTCCATGATTAACTTAAAATGTTAAAACATCTAACCCAATGCCTTACTAACTGTCAGGGAGTGTTAAGTAGGACTAGAAAATTATATCTCCTAAAAGAAAATGTACGGTGGCATTTGGGATGGGCACTATTTGTGATACATGTATTTGAAATAAGTATTTTAATAACTTTCTTAGTATTTTTGTTTTATTTCTGTATAATTGAAGGTCCCCAAGAACACAGTGGCCTCCATCGTTCTTAAATGGAAGAAGTTTGGAATCACCAACACTCTTCCTAGAGCTGGCCGCCCAGCCAAACTGAGCAGTCGGGGGAGAAGAGCCTTGGTCAGGGAGGTGACCAAGAACCCGATGGTCACTCTGACAGAGCTCCAGAGTCCCTAGGTGGAGATAGGAGAACCTTACAGAAAGACCAGCTCTGCAGCACTCCACCAATCAGGCCTTTATGGTAGAGTGGCCAGACGGAAGCCACTCCTCATTAAAAGGCACATGACAGCCTGCTTGGAGTTTGCCAAAAGGCACCAAAAGGACTCTCAGACCATGAGAAACAAGATTCTCTGGTCTGATGAAACCAAGACTGAACTCTTTGGCCTGAATGCCATGCGCCACATCTGGAAGAAACCTGGCACCATCCATACGGTGAAGCATGGTGGTGGCAGCATCATGCTGTGGGGATGTTTTTCAGCAGCAGGGACTGGGATACTAGTCAGGATTGAGGGAAAGATGAACAAAGCAAAGTACAGCGAGATCCTTGATGAAACCTGCTCCAGAGTGCTCAGAGCCTCAGACTGGGGCATAGGTTCACCGTCCAACAGGACAACGACCCTAAGCACGCAGGAGTGGCTTCGGGACAAGTCTCTGAATGTCCTTGAGTGGCCCAGCCAAAGCCCGGACTTTTGGCTGTATGTATTTTTTAGATACAGGCCTATTGTAAATGGGAATTATTGTTGCATCACCGTCTTTAATGCACAAATTAATACAAGTACAAATGTAACTTTAATCTACACATTATTTTGACAGAGGTAATGAACTGACAATTGATCAGCACAGCAATTCATAAAACAGAACCTTGTTTGAAACACAAGTGGTTCTGAGCTTATGTCAATATTACACCGGTGAGCTAACAGTTACAGAAACCAGGAATACAGACAGGCTCTATACATCTGAGCTACTGTGTCCAACACACCACTACCTGTTGTTATGTTGGGCACCTAGTGACCAAAAATGGATGTTATTATGAAAAAAAAGGTTTAAGGAAATACAGGCATGCACCACATTAAACTACAAGACAAAACAGTTCAATCAAGCCTGATGGTCTTGTAAGTACAAAAGCAAAGCCTGCTTTCATTTAATAAAACAAAGCATGAAAAGGAAGTGTAATGGGTAATATCTTACTTTGTTGTGTGAAGAATCCAATACCTTACCTTGTATGTGGTACATGTCACATTATTGTGGAAGAACCTCCTCTAAGAGTATGAATTAAGCTGTTTGAGAAGGTTTGAACCTTCTCAAACTCCCTACACATAGTTTGAAGTACAATACCAACATAAACTATATATACAAATGAATGGATTTCGCTATTTCAGCCACACACTTTGCTCACAGGTGTATAGAAAAGAGGACACAGCCATGAAATCTCCATAGACAAACATTGTCAGTAGAAGGCCTTACTGAAGAGCTCATTGACTTTCAACATGGCATCGCCGTAAGATGGCACCTTTCCAACAAGTCAGTTCGTCAAATTTCTGCCCTGCTAGAGCTTCCCCGGTCAACTGTAAGAGAACGGATCCGCCGAGCGTATAGCGTGTAAAAATCGTCTGTCCTCGGGTGCAACTCTCACTACCGAGTTCCAAACTGCCTCTGGAAGCAATGTCTGCACAAGAACTGTTTGTCAGGAGCTTCATGAACAGTTTGGGGAAGGCCCTTTCCTGTTTCAGCATGACAATGCCCCGTGCACAAAGCGAGGTCCATACAGAAATGCTTTGTCGAGATCGGTGTGGAAGAATTTGACTGGCCTGCACAGGACCCTGACCTGAACCCCATTGAACACCTTTGGGATTAATTGAAATGCTGACTGCGAGCCAGGCCTAATTGCCAAACATCAGTGCCTGACCTCACTAATTCTCTTGTGGCTGAATGGAAGCAAGTCCCCACAGCAATGTTCCAACATCTATTGGAAAGCCTTCCCAGAAGAGTGGAGGCTTTTATAACAGCAAAGGGGGGACCAACTCCCTATTAATGATTTTGGAATGAGATGTTTGACGAGCAGGTCGCCACATACTTTTGGTCATGTAGTGTAACTACTGTAGTAGGTCAGAGCTGTGTGCTGGAAAACCTTTGTAGAGCATACGTGGAATAGGCTTCGTGGTGCTCGTGTATTTCCTTTTTGTTTCAGCTTCAGACCAATGCCTGTGTTTTTAATATTCTAGAAGCATATGAAACCCCTCAGAGGCAGTTCAGCATAACATTTCTTTCCTCTATTAACGTTGTGTTTTCATTCACATCAGAGCGAAGATGTATTTGTATACACAAGGTCATCTTTCCTCTGATCAATAGAAGCTATTGAACTACATACGCCCTCCTGCTTCTGAAACAGCCCTTATATCAATGGGAACAAATTAAATTAAGCTCCTGGGAGGATGACGTGATGAAAAAGGAAGAGTAAATTATCTTTGTGTAATTAATAATAAACAATAAAACGCACTTTGTTGAGTTTACAACAGCTTCATTAATTTATCTGGCTGAGTATAGGGCTTCAGTTAGGAGCTCAGATAATCATGGCCATCATAATAAAGAAGTGCAATTGAAAAAGTATTTTAATGTTAATAGATGGAAAGAAGAAGGGGGCGCTAAACCACCGTGAGTTGAGGTGCAACCCAAAAATGAAATCATCATTGCAAATGAAAGGGCGCATACACTCACTCACCGTTTAAAATGTGTTGTTTTGGCCTCCTGAGTGGTGCTGCGGTCTAATGCACTGATCAGTGCTAGAGGCGTCACTACAGATCCGGGTTAGATCCCGGGCTGTGTCGCAGCCGGCCGCGACCGGGAGACCCATGAGGCGGCACACAATTGGGCCAGCTTCGTCCTGGTTAGGGGAGGGTTTGGCTGGCTGGGATGTTCTTGTCCCAATCAAGCTTCGGTCGCCAGCTATACGGTGTTTCCTCCGACACACGTGTGTGGCTGGCTTCCGGGTTAAGCGAGCAGTGTGTCAAGAAGCAGTGTGGCTTGGCGGGGTTGTTCTCTCGCCTTTAGCCTCTCCCGAGTCTGCACGGGATTTTCAGCGATGGGACAAGACTGTAATTACCAATTGGATATCATGGAATTGGGGAAAAAAGGGGGTAAAAAGTACAAATAAAATAAATACATTTGTTTTGTTTTACTTAAGCAAGGTGAAAAAATAAACATTTCATTCTACAGTAGATGTAAGTGTACTTTCCATTCCATTTCACTCAAATATATTTCCCTCCATTATATTAACATCATCAGCTGCTACAGCTCACTTCCATTGTCCAGATAACCAACAAAACTTGACTAATATTTTTTTTGTATTTATAAAAGCTGGCCTGTTTTAAGCAGAATTTTCAAATGTAACTCACGTGTAAAACAATCCCGGTGTTAGTGTTAATAACCAGAGTTGAACCAAAACCACGCCATCAAATTTCCCAGCATGCTCTGTTGCAAATTGATTGTTGTTTTTGCATCTACATGTATTGATTAATTAAGCTCATGCTACACAAATAAAAATAACATACATTTCTCTAAACTAATCCAAACTGTTACTTGGATTTATTGCACATGATACTGAAATGGTTGTTCCAGTTTAAACAGTGCTTTGCAAAAGTATTTTTTTCATTACAACCTGTAATTTAAATAGATTTTTATTTGGAATTCATGTAATGAACATACACAAAATAGTCCAAAGTGGTGAAGTGAAATTTTAAAAATTACTTATTTCAAAAAAAAAAAAAAAAAAAAACCTGGAAAGTGGTGCGTGCATATGTATTCACCCCCTTGTCTATGAAGCCCCTAAATACGATCTGGTGCAACCAATTACCTTCAGAAGTCACATTACTAGTTAAATAAAGTCCACCTGTGTGCAATCTAAGTGTCACATGATCTGTCACATGATCTCAGTATATATACACCTGTTCTGAAAGGCCCCAGAGTCTGCAACACCACTAAGCAAGGAGCACCACCAAGCAAGCGGCACCATGAAGACCAAGGAGCTCTCCAAACAGGTCAGCGACAAAGTTGTGGAAAAGTACAGCTCAGGGCTGGGTAATAAAAGAATATCCTAAACTTTGAACATCCCAAAGAGCACCATTAAATCCATTATTAAAAAATGGAAAGAATATGGCACCACAACAAACCTGCCAAGAGGGGGCCGCCCACCAAAACTCGCGGACCAGGCAAGGAGGGCATTAATCAGAGAGGCAACAAAGAGACCAAAGATAATCTTGATGGAGCTGCAAAGCTCCACAGCGGAGATTGGAGTATCTGTCCATAGGACCACTTTAAGCCGTACACTCCACAGAGCTGGGCTTTACGGAAGAGTGTCCAGAAAAAAGTCATTGCCTAAAGAAAAAAATAAGCAAACACGTTTGGTGTGCGCCAAAAGGCATGTGGGAGACTCCCCAAACATATGGAAGAAGGTACTCTGGTCAGATGAGACTAAAATTGAGCTTTTTGGAAAACGCTATGTCTGGCGCAAACCCAACACCTCGCATCACTCCGAAAACACCATCCCCACAGTGAAGCATGGTGGTGGTAGCATCATGCTGTGTGGGTGTTTTTCATCAGCAAGGACTGGGAAAATGGTCAGACTTGAAGGAATGATGAATATCACTAAATTGAGGGAAATCTGTTTCAGTCTTCCAGAAATTTGAGACTGGGACTGAGGTTCACCTTCCAGCAGGAAAATGACCCTAAGCATACTGCTAAAGCAACACTCGAGTGGTATAAGGGAAAACATTTACATGTCTTGGAATGGCCTAGTCAAAGCCCAGACCTCAATCCAACTTGAAGGAGCTGGAGCAGTTTTGCCTTGAAGAATGGTCAAAAATCCCAGTGGCTAGATGTGCCAAGATTATAGAGCCATACCCCAAGAGACTTGCAGCTGTAATTGCTGCAAAAGGTGGTTCTACAAGTATAGACTTTTTTTGGGGGGGGGGGGTAAATAGTTATGCACGCTCAAGTTTACAGTTTTTTTTTGTCTTATTTCTTGTTTGTTTCACCAAAAAAAGTGTTTTGCATCTTCACAGTGGTAGGCATGTTGTCTAAATCAAATGATACAACCCCCCAAAAATCTATTTTAAATCCAGATTGTAAAGGCATCAAAATAGGAAAAATGATAAGTGGGTTGAATACTTTTGCATGCCACTGTACCTTATTCTTAACACTGGCACTCATTCTTAACTCTCATTCTGAATGCAGGTTGCAAAAATTCTAATTATTGGACATCCCCACTTTGGTTGGATTCCAATAAGAATTATACATCACTTTGCAAGCCACTATAATATGACATGTGGGCCTGCTATGGCCTGTAAACCATTACTTTCAGGCTATTGTACTAGGGTAAACCATGGCCCTCAGAATAAGGTCTTTTGAGATACGTAATGCATTGTCTTGAAGAACATAATTTTAACAATAACATTTCCACATAGAATCTCACTTGGTGAAAGCCAAAACACAATTAAGGAATGACTGCAACAAGTTTGTCTCTGTCACTAACAAATACAGTAAAGGGTTGTAACGCTACAATTGACTCAAAAGGCACACTGGGAAATATGCAAATTAGGCTTTATACTAAGCAAAGTCTTAATTTAACGCTGAACATAGTGGATCCAAAGACACTGGAAAAGTGTTAAATTTACCACTCAGTATTGATTCAACGCTGGATAATTGGCTGTGTTCATACTTTCCACACTTTTCAATGAGAAAGCAGAAATCCCACAAAATCAATAAAATACTTCTGTTTTCAAAGATGTAGCCTACGATGCAATACGTGATCATTTTAAGGAGAACGAATACTACTTAGCCTACATTTGAACACCACCACAGAAGCTTCGCCATTTGTCCTCTTCCCAATTAAGTAGCCTAGTTTTGTTGTTTGGCTTCTTGAAGAGAAGTAGAGACTATCACTCGCAGCCCACCTTTTCCAATTCATTGTTGAAAAATGTGCATGAAATTCTACTAGATGAAGAGCCGAAATTAGTATAACATCCTGGCATTTAAATAATTTTTGAAAATTCACATACCACATACTATTTTCAGCATACTAAGAATGCATCATGTACAATTGCATTGTTTCCTGCTATTGATTTTGGTAGCACATCCCCACATCTATTTGATCAGCTGTTGTCAAAACCAAAATGAGTATGACATCCATGCATTTAAAATGTACTAGATTTTTCTAAATGACGCATTCCATTAAACTTTATTTTTTTCACATTTTCACATACTTGACAAGCTTTAAGGGCATTATATTTACAATTATATTTACAAGTGTTTATTGCCATATGCTCTTATGTAAGTATTTACAGATTTCAGAACTGGCAACAGACATGCTTAACTTCAATTACCATAACCATAGAACACGTAAACTGGTACAACACTTCCACTCACATGGCCAAAAATTATTAATTGAAAGCCGTGCCTCCACTAAGCCACACCTCTAAAATAATTTGCTTTGCCTTTGAGTGAATTGCAGAATTGCCACCCATGCCTACAGTGGGGCAAAAAAGTATTTAGTATATTTGTAAGTGACAGAGACACGAATGTTGACTGCGTTTATTTCACCAAGTGTTTTCTACTGTAGGTGGATGTTATCAATAAAATGAAACTGTTTATGATAATACATTAAAGATCATGGACAATATTGGATGATATTTGGATGAAACGAGATCAAAGTATGACAAGTTTGATCATAAAGTTGCTGGTCACCTCCCTAATATCAAATATTTGGATTCAGGAGGCAGGAATATTAAGGGGGTAGGATGACATCACCCTAACTCTTATTTTAATACAACAATGCTAACATGATATTCTCTTACCTAATTTAAATCATTTCTGCCTTGTTACCAACATCGGAGAAGACGTGTTTCCTGAGGGTCATAGTATGGGGCTCCCAAGTGGCGCAATGGTCTAAGGCACTACAGTTCCTGGTTTGAGGCGCCACTACAGTCCCTGTGTTCAAATCCAGGCTGTATCACATCCAGCTGTGGTTGGGAGTCCCATAGGGCGGTGCACAATTGGCCCAGCATCGTCTGGGTTTGGCCAGGGTAGGCCGTCATTGTAAATAGGAATTTGTTCTTAACTGACTTGCCTAGTTAAATAATATAAAAAATATATCTAGATAGCTGATACTGGTGCAAATATAATAACACTAGTCATCTATGGCAAAGATATATCTGTGTCTGGTGTTAGTTCTTCAGCCAGTATGGAACAAAAGGGATGGAAGGGTTGTTGTCATGTCAACACATCCATCAGTGCTGCCGTGAACCACACTACAAGCGACATGCCGAAAGGGAGATGTATGATAACATTGACATAATTTATGCAGTTTCAATGTTTGATTTGCTTTGTGTATCACCAAATTTGCTTGAGATGATTATACTGCAACACTGCTCACTGCATTACAGTCTCTTGACATAGGTTTTTCAAAGAGTTGTCAGTCAAGGTGAGCTCATGAATATAGGATCCCTGCCTACTTAGTCTATCTATTCAAACTTCCTGGTAGTTAGCCATGAGAGAAACAGTGCTTTTTCTCAGAATTAGAGCAATCTTTCATTATGGGTGATATTTTAGTCACCCAACAGGCTATTTCACGCGTGAATCAGAATTACTGTTTGGGATTTTTTAAATATAACATCAAGCCTAACTTTGATTGCCAAGTTTTATCCTAACACAGTGGTGTTAGGTGTTATCAGGCCACATCTGGCCTGGAATGTGACGTGTAATTCCTAATGGAATCCAACCTAAATTAAGACATCCCAACCATTAGACTTCTTTTTTCACCCACAACCTGCATTCAAAATTACCGTCACAACTAGAAACATTACAGAATTAGAAACATTAAGGTAAACCATTTAAACTGTAATTTAGTAATGGGTACAATACATTTAACTAGCTGATAGGATTAGTAGTTAGTTAAGGTTTTATTTATCTTTGTGTAACATAAGATTAATCAATCAATCAATGTTCATGCAAAAACAAAGATATTTTTAACCCCCCCCCCCCAAAATCTAGCTGCAGTAGAGCATGCTGGGAAATATGATAATGATGAGTGTGGTTTTATAGGAAACGTTTAATCTCCACAGAGTGAAATTGACACAATCACACACTCACACTCAACCTTGGTTATTAATACCAACACTGGGTTTCTTTTACACCACTGAGTGTTCGTTTCACTCTTAGAGAGTTAATTTAATTCTTGAATCAATACTAGAAATGTTACACTGAAAAATCAACACTATGTAACACTGGCCAATTTGCTGTGGATCTTCACCAATAAGCACCTTGTCTTTCAAGTACCAATAAAAACAACTTGAAACAAGGTACAGTACAAGTATAAGATTCCAATGAAACTGTGAATACTTTGAAATTTGACTCCCACTGAACTCCGCATCAACCACATCCCAGCTACAGTGTCCAGATAAAAAAAAAAGACTCATTTATTTCACTTTTTTATTTTTTGTCATCATGACCTTATTAAATCAGGAGTTTCTTTTCATGTATTATTTTCAAAAGCAGTCCTGCTGTATGTGGAGATGATGAGCTGGTAGGGTGAAATGGCAGGCCTTGAGGCCTCTCCCAGGAGACAGGAGGACTGGCTGCAAGTCCAAAGCTGCGGTTCCAACTTCAGCATCGGAGCCATTTATTTACGCCTGCACAGATAGGTCATTTACTCTTTTATTCATAAGGGAACACTGACTTTGATCTCTCATCGCTCTGTGTTTAGTATTCTCCGGACATGGAGAGAGACTGGATGAAGAAGGTCTGAGAGTGGTGGGGAGAAGTTAGGGTTTGGACTTTCCAGTCTCCACTTCACCCTAAATGGTCCCTCTTCAGTAACTCTCCATGCTTCCATCTTCCACGGTTTTCTCAACCCATATGAACAAATACTACAGTTTACTATAGAACGCTACAGTACTTACTATAGAATTGTAGTAAACTGTAGTATACTAGAGAATACTACACACTGTAGTACAGTGGCTTGCAAAATTATTCAACCCTCTTGGTATTTTTCTCATTTTGTTGCCTTACAACCTGGAGTTAAAATAGATTTTTTGGGGGGTTTGTATCATTTGATTTAGACAACAAGCCTACCACCTTGAAGATGCAAAATATTTGTTATTGTGAAACAAACAAGAAATAAGACAAAAAAACTAAACTAAAGCGTGCATAACTATCCCCCCCCCCCCCCCCCCCCCCCGGGATTTTTGCCCATTCTTCAAGGCAAAACTGCTCCAGCTCCTTCAAGTTGGATGGGTTCCGCAATTGGATTGAGGTCTGGGCTTTGATTAGGCCTTTGCAAGACATTTAAATGTTTCCCCTTAAACCACTCGAGTTTAGGGTCATTGTCCTGCTGGAAGGTGAACCTCCGTCCCAGTCTCAAATCTCTGGAAGACTGAAACAGGCTTCCCTCAAAATGTCCCTGTATTTAGCGCCATCCATCATTTCTTCAATTCTGACCAGTTTCCAGTCCCTGCTGATGAAAAACATCCCCACAGAATGATGCTGCCACCACCATGCTTCACTGTGGGGATGGTGTTTTTCGGGGTGATGAGAGGTGTTGGGTTTGCATTTTCCATGATGGCCAAAAGTATCAATATTTGTCTCATCTGACCAGAGTACCTTCTTCCATATGTTTGGGGAGTCTCCCACATGCCTTTTGGCAAACACCAAACATTTTTTTAAAGTGGTCCTATGGACAGATACTCCAATCTCTGCTATGGAGCTTTGCAGCTCCTTCAAGGTTATCTTTGGTCTCTTCGTTGCCTCTCTTATTAATGCCCTCCTTGCCTGGTCTGTGAGTTTTGGTGGGCGGCCCTCTCTTGGCAGGTTTGTTGTGGTGCCATATTCTTTAATTTTTTTATAATGGATTTAATGGTGCTCCGTGTGATGTTCAAAGTTTCAGATATTTTTTTATAACCCAACCCTGATCTGCACTTCTTCACAACTTTGTCCCTGACCTGTTTGGAGAGCTCCTTGGTCGTCATGGTGTCGCTTGCTTAGTGGTATTGCAGACTCTGGGGCCTTTCAGAACATGTGTATATATACTGAGATCATGTGACAGATCATGTGACACTTAGATTGCACACAGGTGGACTTTATTAAAATAATAATGTGACTTCTAAAGGTAATTGGTTGCATCAGATCTTATTTAGGGGCTTCATAGCAAAGGGGGTGAATAAATTTGCAAGCACCACTTTTCTGTTTAAAATTTATTAGACTTTTTTGAAATAAGTAATTTTTTATATTTCACTTCACCAATTTGGACTATTTTGTGTATGTCCATTACATGAAATCCAAATAAAAATCCACATAAATTACATTTTGTAATGCTACAAAATAGGAAAAACGCCAAGGGGATGAATACTTTTGCAAGGCACTGCATCCCTCGATCATGTGTAGTACTTACTATAGAATGTCGTAATATACTGTAAGATACTATAGTAAATACTACAGTATTATCCGCAAATAAACAATGTAGTATTGCCCACTCAAGTTTTTTTGTCTTCTTTCTTGTTTGTTTCACAATAAAAAATATTTTGCATCTTCAAAGTGCTAGGCATGTTGTGTAAATCAAATGATACAAACCCCCCCAAAAAATCTATTTTAATTCCAGGTTGTAAGGCAACAAAATAGGAACAATTCCAAGGGGGATGAATACTTTCGCAAGAATTGATTGAATAGATTTTTTTCTTAGCCATCTACACACAATATCCCATAATGGCAAAGTGAAAACTTGTTTTTAGATTTTTGGGTAAATTTATTGAAAATTAAATACAGAAATATCTACTTATGTAATTTTTCACACCCCTGAGTCAATACTTTGTAGAATCAATTTTGGCAGTGTTTACAGTTGTGATTATTTCTGGGTGTCTCTAAGAGCTTTCCACACCTGGATTGTGCAACATTTGCCCATTATTCTTTAAAGCATTTTTCAAGCTCTGTCAAATCGGTTGTTGATCAGTACTAGACAACCATTTTCAGGTATTGCCATAGATTCTCAAGTAGATTTGAGTCAAAACTGTAACTCTGCCACTCAGGAGCATTCACTGTCTTCTTGGTGGGCAAATCCAGAGTAGATTTGGTCTTGTGTATTAGGATATTGTCCTGCTGAAAGTTGAATTAATCGCCCAGTGTCTGGTGGAAAGCAGACTGAACCAGGTTTTTCTCGAGGATTTTACCTGTGATTAGCTCCATTGCATTTATTTTTTATTTTGAAAAACTTAACGATTACAAGCACATCCATAACATCATGCAGCACTATGCTTGAAAATATGGAGAGTGGTACTCAGTAATGTGTTGTGCTGTATTTGCCCCAAACATAACACTCTGTATTCAGGACATAAAGTTTAATGAAGTTAATTGTTTTGACACATTTTTTTCAGTAATACTTTAGTGCTTAGGATGATTGTTTTGGAATGTTTTTATTATGTACCAGTTTCCTTCATTTCAATTAGGTTAGTATTGTGGAGTAAAGAAATGTTGATCCATCCTCATTTTTCTTCTAACAGCCATTAAAATCTGTAACTGTTTTAAAGTCACCATTGGCTTCATGGTGAAATCCCTACGCAGTTTCCTTCCTCTCTGAATAGGCCTGAGTAACAGGCATTTTACTTTGGGCACGCCAGACTCTCCGAACTTCCGAACACTGCCCCCTAGCCCGGAGAGGTTAAACTCAGTTTCACAATTCCTGAAATTTAATCCTAGTAAAAATTCCCTGCCTTAGGTCAGTTAGGATCACCACTTTATTTTAAGAATGTGAAATGTCAGAATAATAGTAGGAAGAATGATTTATTTAAGCTTTTATTTCTTTCATCACATTCCCAGTGGGTCAGAAGTTTACATACACTCAATTAGTATTTGGTAGCATTACCTTTACATTTTTGAACTTGGGTCAAACGTTTCGGGTAGCTTACCACAAGCTTCCCATAACAAGTTGGGTGAATTCTGTCCCATTCCTCCTGACAGAGCTGGTGTAACTGAGTCAGGTTTGTAGGCCTCCTTGCTCACACACGCTTTTTCAGTTCTGCCCACACATTTTCTATAGTATTGAGGTCAGGGCTTTGTGATGGCCACTCCAATACCTTGACTTTGTTGTACTTAAGCAATTTTGCCACAACTTTAGAAGTATGCTTGGGGTCATTGTCCATTTGGAAGACCCATTTGTGACCAACCGACTTGCCAAAACTATAGATTTTAACAAGAAATGTGTGGAGTGGTTGAAAAACGAGTTTTAATGACTCCAACCTAAGTGTATGTAAACTTCCGAATTCAACTGTATATTGATGTCACAAATGTATCATTAGTAGAGTTCTTTAATACAAATGTAGCTATTTGTTGCTTTTTACTGTGTAAAACTTGGCAGTACTATCCATCCACAGTTTTAATTTGAGTAAAGTCATATCGTATAAAACAAAATCACGACAGTTGTGATGGAAACCTGAGGTTTCGGTGTAATTTTATGAATGTAATTTTATACATTAGTTCGTTAGACATGTTTTTTTTTTTGTGTCTAAAATGAATTATGTTGGAAATGGTGGTGGAAACGCCTTAATGCACAATGATTGATATAATAACGATCATATCTAAGCACATTTGGAGTCACGCGATGATAAGGTTTGTGGTCCTCCCACTACGACTCAGAAAACCGTGCAGTTTATTATGCTACTGATTAACTACATTATGATGAACTTCACAGGGTGGTGAGCTCGAAGCTGATTTTCAATAAATATCTAGTATCTTATTCTGGTGACATGATGAAAGATGCTTGACTGCCATTTGACAAATAAAAATATCCACACTAATCTCATCATGTAGACTAGACAACCTGCCCATCCTACCCGCACTGTATCTGCAAGCTGTTGGCTAAAGTGCAGGTGCCAAGACCAGAGCACATTTACTATTTAACACCGTTTTTTGGACAAAACCATCAGTAGAGTTGAAAATTTAGATTTTCAACTTTAGATTTTAATTCGGTACATGAGTCACCACACTGATTTTTATCTGCAACAAGTCCATTTGATGGAAACATTCCACTAATAGAACAAGGCATTTATTCTTTGTGCAAATTCTAGAATATTCACATGAAAATCTGTCGCCAATTAGGTGGAAACCTAGCTAGTGAGGCGAACATATATCGTTTTGCAAAACAAACTGCATTATTTGTCTCTGAAATGAAACCATTAAGTGATAGATTTTAAACAAATAGATGTCTGTCATTGAACAACCCCATGCCATGATTAGATAGTGAAAAAACACACCAATCTCATAATTTCTTTAAACAATAAAAGCCAATTTACCAACATTTCTGAAAATGGATATGTAACGTTTTGTAAAGAAACTCTTCATATGCACACACTTATGTGAAAATCTATAGACCTAGGTGAAATATACCATATCGTTGCATACAAAATGGCAGCATTATTCAGGTTATTCACGAGAGCTTGATTTTGAATGCCTGTTTTGTAAAACTCATTTAATTTTGTATCAGGGCTCTGTGTGCCTTCACATTACCTGCTCATGCCTCTGTCTACATCCCAAATGGCATTCTATTCCCTTTTTACTGCTTGGGCCATGGCCAAAAGTAGTGCACTAAATAGGGAATAGGCTTCCATTTGGGACACAATCTCTGCCTCTTTGTCTCGTTGTAATAATTATTAAATCATTCTGCTTTTTTATTGCCTGTGCATTGGATAACAGGAGCAGTAATAATTTTTTGATAGAAGCAATTTTCTATGTAATCCACCTGACTGTATGCCAGGCCTCACACAGGGTTTTGTCACAGGGAGGTCTGTGGACGCTTTGTCTCTGTCGGCTTAAGGATTCTCTTATGAATAGTTTGTGTTCCTTATCATTGTCAACATTTATGCCACCTTCAACAAAATACCACCCAAAGCTGCTGTGAATACGCCAAAGGTACTTTACATATAAACTCAGCAAAAAAAGAAATGTCCCAGTCCCTCCTGCAGCAAAGCACCCCAACAACACGTGCTTCACGGTTGGGATGGTGTTCTTCGGCTTGCCCCCTTTTTCCTCCAAACATACCGATGGTCATTATGGCCAAACAGTTCTATTTCTCCAAAAAGTATGATCTTTGTCAGCATGTGCAGTACGTTCATCTCTAGGAGACAGAATGCGTCTCCTTCCTGAGCGGTATGACGGCTGCGTGATCCCATGGTGTTTATACTTGGGTATTATTGTTTGTACAGATGAACGTGGTACCTTCAGGCGTTTGAAAATTGCTCCCAAGGATGAACTAGACTTGTGGAGGTCTACATTTTATTTCTGAGGTCATTTGCTGATTTCTTTAGATTTTCCTATGATGTCAAGCAAAGAGGCACTGAATTTGAAGGTAGTCCTTGAAATATATCCAGAGGTACACCTCCAATGGACTCAAATGATGTCAATTAGCCTATCAGAAGCTTCTAAAGCCATGACATCATTTTCTCGAATTTTCCAAGCTGTTTAAAGGAACAGACAACTTAGTGTATGCAAGCTTTTGACACACTGTAATTGTGATACAGTGAATTATAAGTGAAATAATCTGTCTGTAAACAATTGTTGGAAAAGTTACTTGTGTCATGCACAAAGAACATGTCCTAACCGACTTGCCAAAACTATAGTTTTTTAACAAGTCTTTTTTGGAGTGGTTGAAAAACGAGTTTTAATGACTCCAACCTAAGTGTATGTAAACTTCCGACTTCAACTGTACCTCTACCATAGGCCACTTAAACTGGTACAATACTTCCACTCAATGAAGGCCAAAGATTGGAATCGATCCAGAATGGAGATATCTGACATTTGGAATTACAAATCACCTGCAACCTACATTTAGAATGATTTCCAGGTTTGTAAAAACTAAGATATTTTTCCCTTTATTCAGATTACAACCTCTCACTTTCGGTTATTTGAAAGTGAAATCATCTCCAAAATATCGTTATTTTTAAAACAAGCCATAGATAGTTGGTTGCAATTTCAGTTTAATCCACCAGATAAATGGTATCATAAATAGGGCTGGTGGAGTTATATCACACATGTAGCTAACAAATATATATGAGAATGTCTGCTCTACCCAAAATTACAACCAACTAATTGTAGCTTTACCACAAAAATGGAAGAGGCACTTGGAAGGGGGAAAAAGTAAGGAACTTGTCTGTCGGCATTAAAGACCAAAATTGGTTAATGAAAATTCGGAAAAAAATATATGAAAAATATACCAGTTTCATTTAAGGACAAAAAAATGTACAGCTGTGCCATATAGATTGCAAAATAGTTAGGGAGAGATTTTTGATGTACCGATTCCATGGCACATGATACGCAAAACGACGCAGGACTCAACACTTCGAATTGATCAATTTAAATTATTATACAAAATTCTTGAAACCAAAAGAATGTTACATATATAGGGGATGCAACCAACCCAGGATTGCAGATTTTGCTGTGAAGAGACAGAGTCATTAGATCATTTATTTTGGTACTGTCCATATGTAGCTTGTTTTTGGTCACAGGTCCAGGAATGGCTGAAGAATTGTAAAATTTACTTGGAGCTAACGCTGCAGATAGCACTACTGGGTGATTTGAAAAGTCATAGTCAATCGATCAATAATATAATAATAATTATAGAAAAAAATAATATCTTTCATTTACAATCTTTAGAAACGAAAGAACTTTTGTGAAGTATCACAACACAGTTGAAAAATATATGGCAAATAGAAATCCAATATGGAGCTGAAGGGTGGGACTAATAACGACAAGATAACACATTTCAAATATACTGTGTCTGTGAAATGTTTATAGGTTCAGAACTTTTGTGAAACAGCACAGGTAAAAATATATGGCAAACAGAAATCAAATTTGATTGGATCATTAATAGATGGGAGAGATTCAGGGTTGAGGAAGTACAGAACTAAAAACAAATAAAATAGAATTATTGTAAAATAGATTGTGTCCGTAAAATGTATATAGTATGTATAAGCTAGAAGTAGAAGCGTTGTTGTTCATTAGTTTACTCCAATTAGGGGAGGTAGTTTTTTAAATTTTTTTATCAAATTGATCAGAAATACAGTGTAGACGTTGTTAATGTTGAATATGACTATTGTAGCTGGAAACAACAGATTTTTTTATGGAATATCTATATAGGCGTACAGAGGCCCTGTTACAGATACAGGTATCCTGTGTGTGTGTATTTGTTTTCTCTCCTTCAAATCAAATCAAATTTATTCCTAAAGCCTCCCTTACATCAGCTGATGTCACAGAGTGCTGTACAGAAACCCAGCCTAAAACCCCAAACAGCAAGCAATGCAGGTGTAAAAGCACGGTGGCTAGGAAAAACTTCCTAGAAAGGCCAAAACCTAGGAAGAAACCTAGAGAGGAACCAGGCTGTGCCGGGTGCAGATTATAACAGAACATGGACAAGATTTTAAAATGTTCATAAAACAGGCAGAACAGTTGAAACTGGAGAAGCAGCACGGCCAGGTGGACTCGGGACATCAAGGAGTCATCAGGCCAGGTAGGCCTTGAGGAATGGTCCTAATGCTCAGGTCCTCCGAGAGAGAGAGAGAGAGAAGAAGAAAAAAGAAAGAAAGAGAGATAATTAGAGAGAGCATACTTAAATTCGCACAGGACACCAGATAAAATAAATACTCCAGATATAACAGACGGACCCTAACCCCCCGACACA
>QNTS01000786.1:131151-183670 GCA_003317085.1 Hucho hucho | reverse complement strand
AAAAGGTCATTTACCACCTTCACAAGTGCAGTCTCAGTGCTATGGTGGGGTCTAAAACCAGACTGAAGCGTTTCGTATACATTGTTTGTCTTCAGGAAGGCAGTGAGTTGCTGCGCAACAGCTTTTTCTAAAATTTTTGAGAGGAATGGAAGATTCGATATAGGCCGATAGTTTTTTATATTTTCTGGGTCAAGGTTTGGCTTTTTTAAGAGAGGCTTTATTACTGCCACTTTTAGTGAGTTTGGTACACATCCGGTAGATAGAGAGCTGTTTATTATGTTCAACATAGGAGGGCCAAGCACAGGAAGCAGCTCTTTCAGTAGTTTAGTTGGAATAGGGTCCAGTATGCAGCTTGAAGGTTTAGAGGCCATGATTATTTTCATCAATGTGTCAAGAGATATGGTACTAAAAAACTTGAGTGTCTCTCTTGATTTTATGTCCTGGCAAAGTTGTGTGGACTCAGGACAACTGAGCTTTGGAGGAATACGCAGATTTAAAGAGGAGTCCGTAATTTGCTTTCTAATGATCATGATCTTTTCCTCAAAGAAGTTCATGAATGAATCACTGCTAAAGTGAAAGCCATCCTCTCTTGGGGAATGCTGCTTTTTAGTTAGCTTTGCGACAGTATCAAAAATAAATTTTGGATTATTCTTATTTTCCTCAATTAACTTGGAAAAATAGGATGATCGAGCAGCAGTGAGGGCTCTTCGATACTGCATGGTACTGTCTTTCCAAGCTAGTCGGAAGACTTCCAGTTTGGTGTGGCGCCATTTCCGTTCCAATTTTCTGGAAGCTTGCTTCAGAGCTCGGGTATTTTCTGTATACCAGGGAGCTAGTTTTTTATGGCAAATGTTTTTTGTTTTTAGGGGTGCAACTGCATCTAGGGTATTGCGCAAGGTTACATTGAGTTCCTCAGTTAGGTGGTTAACTGATTTTTGTACTCTGACGTCCTTGGGTAGGTGGAAGGATTCTGGAAGGGCATCTAGGAATCTTTGGGATGTCTGAGAATTTATAGCACGACTTTTGATGATCCTTGGTTGGGGTCTGAGCAGATTATCTGTTGCGATTTCAAACGTAATAAAATGGTGGTCCGATAGTCCAGGATTATGAGGAAAAACATTAAGATCCACAACATTTATTCCACGGGACAAAACTAGGTCCAGAGTATCACTGTGGCAGTGAGTAGGTCCGGAGACATGTTGGACAAAACCGACAGTCGATGATGGCTCCAAAAGCCTTTTGGAGTGGGTCTGTGGACTTTTCCATGTGAATATTAAAGTCACCAAAAATTAGAATATTGTCTGTCATGACTACAAGGTCCGATAAGAATTCAGGGAACTCAGTGAGGAACGTTGTATATGGCCCAGGAGGCCTGTAAACAGTAGCTATAAAAAGTGATTGAGTAGGCTGCATAGATTTCATGACTAGAAGCTCAAAAGACGAAAACGTAGTTTTTTTGTTTTTTGTAAATAGAAATTTGCTATTGTAAATGTTAGCAACACCTCCGCCTTTGCGGGATGCGCGGGGGATATTGTCACTAGTGTAACCATTGACTAGAACTGCCTTGGAAGTGAGGGATCTAACATTAAGTAGCCCCATTTTGAGATGTGAGGTATCACAATCTCGTTCAATAATGGCAGCAATGGAGGAGGTCTTTATTCTAGTGAGATTGCTAAGGCGAACACCGCCATGTTTAGTTTTGCCAAACCTAGGTCGAGGCACAGACACAGTCTCAATAGAGATAGCTGAGCTGACTACACTTACTGTGCTAGTGGCAGACTCCACTAAGCTGGCAGGCTGGCTAACAGCCTGCTGCCTGGCCTGCACCCTATCTCATTGTGAAGCTAGAGGAGTTAGAGCCCTGTCTATGTTCGTAGATAAGATGAGAGCACCCCTCCAGCTAGGATGGAGTCCGTCACTCCTCAACAGGCCAGGCTTGGTCCTGTTTGTGGGTGAGTCCCAGAAAGAGGGCCAATTATCTACAAATTCTATCTTTTGTGTGGGGCAGAAAACAGTTTTCAACCAGCGATTGAGTTGTGAGACTCTGCTGTAGAGCTCATCACTCCCCCTAACTGGGAGGGGGCCAGAGACAATTACTCGATGCCGACACATCTTTCTAGCTGATTTACACGCTGAAGCTATGTTGCGCTTGGTGACCTCTGACTGTTTCATCCTAACATCGTTGGTGCCGACGTGGATAACAATATCTCTATACTCTCTACACTCGCCAGATTTAGCCATAGCCAGCACCATCTTCAGATTAGCCTTAATGTTGGTAGCCCTGCCCCCTGGTAAACAGTGGATGATCGCTGGATGATTCGCTTCAAGTCTAATACTGCGAGTAATGGAGTCGCCAATGACTAGAGTTTTCAATTTGTCAGAGCTAAAGGTGGGAGGCCTCGGCATCTCAGACCCCGTAACGGGAGGAGTAGAGACCAGAGAAGGCTCGTCCTCTGACTCCGACCCGCTGCTTAATGGGGAAAACCGGTTGAAAGTTTATGTCGGCTGAATGAGCGACACCGGTTGAGCATTGCTACAGCATTTCCTTCCAGAAGCCAGGAGAAAATTGTCCGGCTGCGGGGACTGTGCGAGGGGATTTCTACTACAATCTGTACTTACTGGTGGCACAGACGCTGTTTCATCCTTTCCTACACTTACATTTCCCTTGCCTAACGATTGCGTCTGAAGCCGGGCTTGCAGCACAGCTATCCTCGCCGTAAGGCGATCGTTCTCCTGTATATTATGAGTACAGCGACTGCAATTAGAAGGCATCATGTTAGTGTTACTACTGAGCTTCGGTTGGTGGAGGTCCTGACGAAACACGTCCAGATAAAGCGTCCGGAGTGACAAAGTTGAATGAAAAAAAAATATATATATAAACGATAATTACAAAGTAAAAAGTAAAAACCGTAAAGCTGGCAGGTAGCAAAGTTAGGTTAGCAACAAAACGCACAGCAGCACGTAAACAAGTCTACTCCTTCTTCCCTAGTCACAGGTGTCACTCATCAGCAGTCATCAATCACAAAGTCACCATTATTAGTCAGTTGTACAACCAAATGCGTCTTCCACATTTAACACAACCCCTCTGAATCAGAGAGGTGCAGGGGGCTGCCTTAATCGACATCCACGTCTTCGGCACCCGGGGAACAGTGGGTTAACTGCCTTGTTCAAGGGCAGAACAACAGATTTTTACCTTGTCAGCTCGGGGATTCGAACTTGCAACCCTCCGGTTACAAGTCCAACGCTCTAACCACTAGGCTACCTGCCTCCCCCTTACCCACATCACATCCCCTTTCCCTTGGTTTAAAACCCCAGTCAGTTGTCTCTCTCTCTCTTGTTTTGTAGCACTCTGGTTGTGTAGCTCTCTGAGTTTGTAGCTCTCGTTTGTATTGCTCGCTCTCTTGTTGTTTTGTAGCTGACCTGTATTGGAAGCTTTCTCTTGTTGTTTTGTAGCTGGCTTGTTTTGTCTCTACCGACCTCTATCTCTGTTAGGTATTTGTTGAAGCCCAGTTGCTGTTGGTTTGTTTGTGCGTGCTATCGCTCTTGTTTTGGTGCCAACATCTCACATTAACTTTGAGCATGTGAGTATGTGTTGTAGTGTTTGTTGGTGGAAAAGGGGATAACCAGACAAGACGCCCTTGGGCATACATTACCTGTAGGAAACCCTGTGTTTAAATACATTAGTTAGAACTGGGCGGACCACCCTCTGTATTTAATTGGATAGTTAAGTGTTATTTAAACAGGTAGATTAGGTTAGGGGTTTTTGAATATCTATTATTTCTTTCCTTGGGTCCAGCTCAGCCCCTTTTTCCCCACGCCCCATTTACCGTGTGTTTAGAAATAAACCATTAGTGTTTGACGGTAGATTTAAGTTGTCTGTGTTTTATTTTTGTTCTCGCTGTTCCTTTTCACTATAATAATTTTCATAAGATATGTTGCGGGTCTCGATTCCATTCCCCCTAGACTACGGGGTAAAAGGGATTCGTAACAGGCCCGTTATCAGAAACCATCACTCCTGTGTTCCAATGAAAAGTTGTTAGCTAATTCAAGTTAATTATTTTAAAAGACTAATTGATCGTCCTAAACGATATCATAACCGCTATCGATAAGAGACATTACTGTGCAGCCGTATTCATTGACCTGGCCAAGGCTTTCGACTCAATCACCATATTCTTATTGGCAGACTCAACAGCCTTGGTTTCTCAAATGATTGCCTCGCCTGGTTCACCAACTACTTCTCTGATAGAGTTCAGTGTGTCAAATTGGAGGGCCGGTTGTCCGGACATCTGGCTGTCTCTATGGGGGTGCCACAGGGTTCAATTCTTGGGCCAACTCTCTTCTCTGTATACATCAATGATGTCGCTCTTGCTGCCGGTGATTCTCTGATCCACCTCTACGCAGACGACACCATTCTGTATACTTCTGGCCCTTCTTTGGACACTGTGTTAACTAACCTCCAGACGAGCTTCAATGCCATACAACTCTCCTTCCGTGGCCTCCAACTGCTCTTAAATGCAAGTCAAACTAAATGCATGCTCTTCAACCGATCACTGCCCGCCCGTCCAGAATCACTACTCTGGACGGTTCTGACTTAGAATATGTGGACAACTACAAATACCTAGGTGTCTGGCTAGACCGTAAACTCTCCATCCAGACTCACATTAAATATCTCCTATCCAAAATTAAATCTAGATTCGGCTTCTTGTTTCGTAACAAAGCATCCTTCACTCATGCTGCCAAATATACCCTCGTAAAACTGACCATACTACCGATCCTCGCGATGTCATTTATAAAATAGCCTCCAACACTCTACTCAACAAATTGGATGCAGTCTATCACAGTGCCATCTGTTTTGTCACCAAATCCCCATATACTACCCACCACTGCGACCTGTACGCTCGTTGGCTGGCCCTCGCTTCATACTCGTCGCCAATCCCACTGGCTCTAGGTCATCTACAAGTCTTTGCTAGGTAAAGCCCCGCCTGATCGCAGCTCACTGGTAACCATAGCAGCACCCACCCGTAACACTTGCTCCAGCAGGTATATCTCACTGGTCACCCCCAAAGCTAATTCCCATTTTGGCCGTCTTTCCTTCTAGTTCTCTGCTGCCAATGACTGGAATGAACTACAAAAATCACTGAAACTGGAGACTCATATCTCCCTCACCACCTTTAAGCACCAGCTGTCAGTGCAGCTCACAGATCTCTGCACTTGCACATTGCCCATCTGTAAACAGCCCATCCTACTCCCTCATCCCCATACCTTATTTATTTATTTATTTATCTTGCTCCTTTGCACCTCAGTATCTCTATTTGCACATTCATCTTATGCACATCTACCAATCCAGTGTTTAATTGCTATATTGTAATTACCTCGCCACCATGGCCTATTTATTGCCCTACCTCACCTCATTTGCACTCACTGTATATAGACTTATTTTTTTATTTTCATTTTTCTACTGTATTATTGGCTGTATGTCTGTGTATTCCATGTGTAACTCTTTGTTGTTGTATGTATCAAACTGCTATGCTTTATCTTGGCCAGGTCGCAGTTGTAAATGAGAACTTGTTCTCAACTAGCCTAACTGATTAAATAAAGGGGAAATAAAAAATAAAAATAATAAATTAGAAAACCCTTTTGCAATTAAAGAAGCAATAAAACTGGCCTTCTTTAGACTAGTTGAGTATCTGGAGCATCAACTTTTGTGGATTAGATTACAGGCTCAAAATGGCCTGTAATCTTGTTCTGAGGAATGAAAGCTATTTCATGCGAGAAATTGCAAAGAAACTGAAGATGTCGTACAACGCTGTGTACTACTCCCTTCACAGAACAGCGCAAACTGTCTCTAGCCAGAATAGAAAGAGGAGTGGGAGGCCCCGGTGCACAACTGAGCAAGAGGACAAGTACATTAAAGTGTCCAGTTTGAGAAACAGACACCTCACAATTCCTCAACTGGCAGCTTCATTAAATAGTACCCGCAAAACACCAGTCTCAACGTCAACAGTGAAGAGGCGACTCCGGGATGCTGGCCTCAAACTAGACACTCTAATGTACTTGTCCTCTTGCTCAGTTGTGCACCAGGGCACAAATCTAAAATTTTTGGTTCCAACCGCCGTGTCTTTGTGAGATGCAGAGTAGGTGAACGGATGATCTCCGCATGTGTATTTTCCACTGTGAATTTCCCATAATTTGTTTTTCAACAGGACAATCACCCAACACAACTCCAGGCTGTGTAAGGGCTATTTGACCAAGGAGAGTGATGGAGTGCTGCATCAAATGACCTGGCCTCCACGATAATCAACCTCAATCCAATTGAGATGGTTTGGGATGAGTTGGACTGCAGAGTGAAGGAAAAGCAGCCAACAAGTGCTCAGCATATGTG
Organism: Hucho hucho; assembly: GCA_003317085.1. Classification (NCBI taxonomy): domain Eukaryota; kingdom Metazoa; phylum Chordata; class Actinopteri; order Salmoniformes; family Salmonidae; genus Hucho; species Hucho hucho. Next base: position 177,288 of record QNTS01000786.1, on the reverse strand, counting down.
GGAACTCCTTCAATACTGTTGGAAAAGCATTCCAGGTGAAGCTGGTTGAGAGAATGCCAAGAGTGTGCAAAGCTGTCATCAAGGCAAAGGTTGGCATCTTTGAAGAATCTCAAATATGAAATATATATTTTCATTTGTTTAATGTAGAAATAGAAAAATAAAGTAAAACCCTTGAATGAGTAGGTGTGTCCAAACCTTTGACTGGTGCTGTACATTGAATGGTTGATACATTTTATGCTACACAAAGATAGATATATATATATAAACATACATTTTTCTAAACTAATCCAATCTGTTAGTATTTACTTAGATGGTTGTTCCAGTTTAGATGATTAATGTGGTCTCAGTATTCAATCTTCCCTAACCTGGCAGTCATTCTGAATGCAGGTTGCACGTGATTAACATTTCTAATTATTGGATATCCTAACTCTGACTGGATTCCAATAGGAATTACACATCACTTTGCAAGCCAGCATAATGTGACTTGCAGGCCTTGTGTTAGGGTATAACTATATCCCCTTAAAGAAAGGCTTTATGATATATACTGTGTACAAAACATTAGGAACACGTTCCTAATATTGAGTTGCATCCCCTTTTGCCCTGAGTACAGCCTCAATTCGTTGGGTCATGGACTCTACAAGGTGTCAAAGGATTCTACAGGGATGCTGGCCCATGTTGACTCCAATACTTCCCACAGTTGTGTCAAGTTGGCTGGATGTCCTTTGGGTGGTGGACCATTCTTGATACACATAGAAAACTGTTGAGCATGAAAAACCCAGCAGCTTTGCTGTTCTTGACACTCTCAAACTGGTGCGACTAGCACCTACTACCATACCATGCTCAAAGGCACTTAAATATTTTGTCTTGCCCATTCACCCTCTGAATGGAACACATACACAATCCATGTCTCAATCTCAAGGCTTAAAAATCCTTATTTAACCTGTCTCCTCCCCTTCATCTACACTGATTGAAGTGGATTTAACAAGTGACATCAATAAGGGATCACAGCTTTCACCTGGTCAGTCTATGTCATGAAGAGAGCAGGTGTTCCTAATGTTTTATACACTCAGTGTATTTACGTTCAAGAAAAAGTGAATGCAAAACATTATTGCATTCAAACAATCTTTTTACATTTTCATAACAATTTTAAATCGTTTTTGTCTTTCAGAAACTGTCAGATATAGCAAATGTCGCTGCAAAAGAAAACATTCTGCCAACACCTAAGAGATTTGAAACGTTTTGTCATTTACTATTTCCTTAGATACTGTCTTGGCCTAATTCCAATACTTCCAAAGTATACAGCAAATAAGGGCGTTATTGTCACCATAGAAGGTTAACGATTTTTCATGCTGAGTTATAATGCTCGTTCACCCACGCACAATTTTATGACAGGTCTGATTTATGACGTGAAACACGTGTATGTATGGCGTGCTCCAAGTTTATAAATCTCAATATTTTTGGTCTAAGAAATGGCGGACACAAATATTTAGTGTTACATTTACGCGACGGCTATAAACGAGGTCCCTGAAGTCTTTGTAAATGCTTACATAAGAGCATGTGACAACAACGACTTGTGAATAATATTGTAACGTTCTTAACCCAACACTGAGCGACCTTGTCAAGAGATACGGACCTCTGGGCATAATGGTTAAAAATACTGTATTGGTACAAATCATATACACTTCCTAGTGTTTACCAAAGGGTAACACTTTACTTGACACCCAGTGTCATAACACTTTATGATACATGTCATAACAGCTGACATTACCTGTCATAATATGGTCATAACACTGTCATGATCCATATATAGTTACACATTGTTGTGACATATATTGCGTTATTTTATGGCTGGTTATGACACATACGTACAAGTTTGTTTCTTAAATCCTTTGTTGTTGTTGTTGTAATGAATTATTTACAGTCATGTTTTTCATCATATTGTAGATACACTTTATGACACTGTCAAGAAGCATAATGACCATCATAATCATAAAAGCCAGATAGGCCTATCACGTACATGCTCTTATATCAGTCATCAGTCAAAAAACAGGGTGTCTTGCCCTACTACTGAAATCTGCTCCTGCATTCATCCCAGTTACCAACAACAGAGCATTGGGGTAGGTGCATCTCTGATATCAATGTGTATGAAATTGACAATTTATCATTGTCAAAAATAAAAATAAATACAACAGGTTATGACAAGTTATGACATTACGACATGGTTATGACCATGTCATAATGTGTTATAATACTGGGTGTCAAGTAAAGTGTTACCAATAAATTATATGAGTTGTTATTGCATAGGTGTAAACTATATACACTTCCTAGTTAAAACAATATGATTTGAGGTGTTGCATAACAGCGCTAAGCAAATTGCTAATTTAACACTGAAAATTGTGGATCCGTATAAACACTAGACCAGTGTTAAATTGAAAATGGTCAGTGTTGGTTCAACACTGGAGAATTTGCTGTGTGGTTGTAACACCTGTGTGCTGGTACTTTTGCTGCTTGAATTAATGAATGCGTTCCACATTGATCCACCTTCAGCTGACATACAAAGATATGAACATGCGTGGCAGAACAGAACAGTACAACACATTAATCAACTGATGCCCAGTAGCACAGTCAATGGGATGCCATTGTTGCAGCAGCTATTTTTAAAACACTTATTGTTTAAACTTATAAGAAAAATCCAGGTATACAAGAGGCTGAATTCGATGAGAGTGAATGAAGGCTATAAGAGTCCTCTTATCAGTGGCTCTGGCACACAGACTGTCTACCAGCCCTTTCAGACAAACAGCACATTGTTTTCCTCTTGTCTTGTAAACATTGACCTAGTCACAGGTGGCGTCAGTCAGGTCTGTGACCACACAGCATCGTCCACAGTGCGTGGTAAAAAACCCTGTGGTTGTGTAAAGCGTGGTAAAATCCTACTGCGTTAAACGACCCAGGTCTCATTTCACACTTACTCTCTGTGTTGTAGATCAGAGCTCTGGGGCACACAGGCGCACACACATACACACTTGCTGTAGAAGCCCTTGTCATCATGGCAGCGTGGCGCCCACCACAGAACGGTCCGTTGTGGCTATCTGCTTGATTTGCGTCGCCAAGGTTCCTCTCAGGAATAACATTTTCCAGCTTCCTTTCCTGTCTTCATGCTGTGTAGGCGAGTGTTTGGTAATCCAATTTTAAACAGTGTGAACAAACACTCCCTGTTGTGTTATGCTGTCATCTTGGAGTTTATTATAGTATATCAATGAAGGGTAAAGGAGTACAGTATCTATAAATGTAACATTTTGAACAAAGCAATTTTAAGCCTATTCTAGCCTATTTTATCTATATAGGCTAATGATATTATCACACAGGTATATTAAAGTAAACTGTTCAACCAATAGAGTTGCCATGGTAATATCATTATATAGTGCACTACTTTTGACCAGGGCCCGTAAGGTCAAAAGTAGTGCACTATGTAGGCAATAGGTTGCATTTGGGACAAAGTCAGGGAAAGCGGTTCCATGGCCGGTATGGAATAGAATTGTTGAGAGACTTCTCTCCGGGCGTAAATAATCTGTCCTTCGCCACACATCTCTACAACCTCTTTAAAACAACGAGAAGAAGGAAACATTTTAAACGTGACAACCATGCAATGGGGATGTACACATTAGGAACACCTTCCTAATCTGAGCTGCATCCTCTTTTTGCCCACAGAACAGCCTCAATTCGTTGGGGCGTGGACTCTACAAGGTGTCGAAAGTGTTCCACAGGGATGCTGGTCCATGTTGATTCCAATGCTTCCCACAGTTGTGTCCAGTTGGCTGGATGTCGTTTGTGTGGTGGACCATTCTTGATACACACAGGAAACTGTTGAGCGTGAAAAACCCAGCAGCATTACAGTTCTTGAAACAAACCGGTGCGCCTGGCATCTACTACCATACCCCGTTCAAAGAACTTTTAATATTTTGTCTTGCCGATTCACACTATGAATGGCACACATACCCAATCCATGTCTCAATTGTCTGAAGGCTAAAAAAGCTTTCTTTAACCTGTCTCCTCCCGTTCATCTACACTGATTGAAGTGGATTTGACATCAATAAGCGATCATAGCTTTCACCTGGTCAGTCTATGTCCTGGAAAGTGCAGGTTTTCCTAATGTTTTGTACACTCAGTGTATCTATATTGAGACATGTCTTATTAATGACCCATCCATTGCATTAGTGGGAGTATGTTGCCTGGGATAGGTCATGGTAGAGGCTAAGCATTGCGTGTGGAGGAGGATGTAGCAGGTGCCCATGCACCAGGCCCAGGTTCAATACTATTCTAAATCTTTCAATTACTGTCAGCATTTGCTCTAGCCTACCTACAGTAACAGATGGGAGTGGATTGCTATTGGTTCCATTGTGCAAGCCCTTCAAGCCCAGAAAGTATTTCAAATTGTATTTTAACCCAGGTCTACTATACACTATAGCCTCGAGCAGACAGTGAGCGCAAGGCTTGTTGGACAGCAGCAACCAACATCGGATCAAATTCCCGTGAGGAATAGGTCACTGTTACCAATAACATGCTGTTCACTCTGTAGAAGATATCAAATATCAGTGGGTTTATTTTCAGTGGGATCAGTGGGGTTAAGTTGCTAAACAGGTAAATAGATAGGATGACCAATACAAGGCTGTGATTCCTTAAGGTTTTTGACTGTTTTAGGCGGTCTTAAAAATATTTTTAGGAGACTATCCAGGTGAACAACTCATCTAATCAATACTGCCTCTAGGCAGTTTTCACACTATAAGCTGCAGCCCTCGAAGCCAAGTGTGTAATCTAGCTAGCCTGGTCCTAAATCTGTTTGTGTTATCTTACACTTGGCAAGACTGCACAAACAGATCTGGGACAAAGCTAGGTTCCAACCCATTATTTGGGAAACACGAGAGTACTAGAGCATGATCCCCAAACAATGTCCTCTGGGGTGTGAGAGAGGACAATACAGTGGCACTGCATTACACTAGCTGCAACTCAAGAGAGTCTTCTCAGAAGCCTGTTAGGCTATTTCTCTTTAAAAGCCACTTAAAAGCCAACCTGTTAATAATGAATGGTTGTTAGTGATGGGACAATAGCGGGATATATAAAGACCCTATCTTTATTCATTCAAATAGAGGTCACTCTCCCAGGTGTCTACCCCTCTCTCAAACTCTCTCTCTCTAGATGATTATAAATTGCATTTTTCTTCTTCTCTCTTGACCCTCATCTCTTTTGAGTGAAATATTCTCTCTCTCTCCGTCTCTCTCTCACAAAGCCCAGGTTCCATCAGGGGAAGGAGACCAAATTTAAATGGGATAAATCATCCATCTGATTAAGAGAATATTCCCTGTGATGAGGAAGAAGAGAGAGTTAATATGGAGGAGATGATGAATTGGAAATGAAGAAGAGATAAATGTGACTCTTTCCTCTCCGTCCAAGCAATGACTTAAGTTTAACAATTTACCACCTCGGGAAATAATTCCGGGAACTTATTAAAAGAAGAGAAAGTTCTGTGGATGTCGATGAAGATATCTGCTAATAGATGTGTCTTATAGACCCATTAGACTGTAATTTCACATTAGTGATGAACAGTGTCTCTAGCTGCTTTGCTAATTTAGGAACGTTTATGATCAAAGGTAAATAAAGCAAAAAGACATCTAGTTCTTTATATTTTACACACATCACAGAAAGTAATATAATGTGCTCTAAATACCTCCTGCTGATATAGACAGAGGACTACTGTACTCCTAAATTCCACTGTCAGCCACCTGTATAGCTACACTCTGATGCAGACTTTCCATTACCAAACTACTGCTGCTGTTGAACGCTTCACAGATGTTGAAAATCAGTAGGGGAGTAATGGTACTCCAAAGGGCAAAAAAGAAAATGATAGAGATCGACTTGGCTTTCCAGGAACTGTAATTGGGAGTATAAATACACACATTTGTATTTGCCAAGGTAGCAGCTACTCTTCCTGGGGTCAGGCAACATTACAACCTCTCACTGCTCCGATCCCGCTAAATCGACAACATCCGGTGAAATTGGAGAGCACCAAATTCAAATAATTCAAACAATCATTCAAAAGCTTAGAATCTTGTTAATCGAACTGCGTTGTCCAATTTACAATTGCAATTTTTTTTTAGGACAGTGCCCGACAACAACATATCAACCAGCACCGGCGTCACAAATATCGCAAATAGCGATAAAATAAATCACTTACTTTTGAAGATCTTCCTCAGCTACACAATGAATGGTCGTTTTGTTCGAAAAAGTCCTTCTTTATATCCCAAAAAGTCAGTTTAGTTGGCGCAATTGATTTCAGTAATCCACTCGTTCAACATGCAGACAAAGGAAAGGAATCCAAAAAGTTACCGGTAAAGTTCGTCCAAACAAGTCAAACAATGTTTCTAATTAATCCTCAGGTACTTTAATATCTAAATAAACGATAATATTTAAGACGAAGAATAGTATGTTCAATAGGGAAGATAAATAACGAAGAGCGTGCACCTCATTCACGCGCGCCAAAATACTACTGTCCTAATGAGGCACACCTTGGATAAACTACAATTCCTTGTTTGTTTTTCAAAAAACAAGCCTGAACCCTTGTATAAAGACTGTTGACATCTAGTGGAAGCCATAGGCACTGCCATCTGGGAGCTATTTTTGTATATAGTCAACAGGCTGTCATTGGAAAGGCCTGTGACCTCCCCCCAAAAGAAATTCCAAATGGATTTTCCTCAGGTTTTCACCTGCCATATCAGTTCTGTTATACTCACAGACATTATTTGTGTTTTCTATCCAATGCTACCAATTATATGCATATCTGAGTAACAGTCAGTTTACTTTGGGCACGTCAGACAGGTGGAAATTCAGGATAATGCCCCCTTGCCCTAAGTGGTCAGTTATATACAATAATAAATATTATACTGAACAAATATATAACTCATGTAAAGTGTTGGTTTCATGAGCTTAAATAAAACATCCCAGAAATGTTCCATAAGCACAAAAATATTATTTCCATCATATTTTGTGCACAAATTTGTTTACGTCCCTGTTAATGAGCATTTTCTCCTTTGCCAAGACAATCCATCCATCTGACAGGTGTGGCATATCAATAAGCTGATTAAACAGCATTATCATTACACAGGTGCTGGGGACAATCAAAGGCCACTGTAAAATGTGCAGTTTTGTCACAAAACACAATGCAACAGCACGCAATTGGCATGCGGACTGCAGGAATGTCCACCAGAGCTGTTCGTAGATAATTAAATGTTCATTTCTCTACCATAAACCACCTCCAATGTTGTTTTAGAGTTTGGCAATACGTCCAACCGGCCTCACATGTAACCATGCCAGCCCAGGACCTCCACATCCGGCTTCTTCACCTGCGGGATCGTCTGAGACCAGCGACCTGGACAGCTGATGAAACTGTGGAGTATTTATATCGGTAATAAAGCCCTTTTGTGGGGAAAAACTCATTCTGATTGGCTGGGCCTGGCTCTCCAGTTGAGTGGGCCCGGATTCCAAGTGAGTGGGCTGCGCCCTGTCCAGTCGTGTGAAATCTATAGATTAGAGCCTAATGAATTTATTTAAATTGACTGATTTCCTTATATGAACTGTAAATCGTTGCATGTTCGTGTATATTTTTGTTCAGTATACATTACATTTCACTTTTCACAATGTATTAAGTGTGTGACCTCAAGCCACTACTCTACTACCACATCTACAATACAAAATCCATGTGTAAGTGTGTGCAGAGTGCGTGATTTACCATGTTTGTGTAAGCGTGTGTCTCTTCACAGTCCCTGCTGTTCCATAAGGTGTATTTGTATTTGTTTTTTAAATCTGATTCTACTGCTTGCATCAGTTACCTGATGTGGAATATCCATTGCTCTTATGTAGTTATGTGCTCTGTTCTGCACTTTGGAATTGTGAAGAAACTTCTAGCGGAATGTCTTGTGGAGTATGCATGGGTGTCTGACCTGTGTGTTTAAACAGACAGCTTGGTGCATTCATCATGTCAATACTTCATATAAAAACGAGTAGTGCTGAAGTCGATCTCTCCTCTACTTTGAACCATGAGAGATTGACATCAAATTAATGTTTGATCCCTGTGTACATTTAAGGGCTACTTGTGCTGCCCTGTTCTTTTCCTAAGTACCTCTTTGTGGCACCTGACCACACGATTGGACAGTAGGCCAGGTGCGACAAAACTAGGGTCTGTAGGACCTGCCTTGTTGATAGTGTGGCTAGAATGCAGCATAGTGCTTTATTATGGACAGACTTCTCCCCATTTTAGCTGCTGTTGCATCAACAAGTTTTGACCATGACAGTTTACAATCCAGGGTTACTCTAAGCAGTCTAGTCTCCTCAACTTGCTCAATTTCCACATGATTCATTACAAGACTTAGTTGAGGTTTAGGGTTTAGTGAATGATTTGTCCCAAATACAATGCTTTTAGTTTAAGAAATATTTAGGACTAACTTATTTCTTGCCACCCATTCTGAAACTGAGTGCAGTTCTTTGACTCACTGTAGTAGATGATGTGTATAGTGTTGAGTCATCCACACATTTAGAGCCAGTGCCAGGTCATTAGTAAAGACTGAAAAAAGTAAGGGTAAAAGACAGCTGCCCTGGGGAATTCCTGATTTTACCTGGATTATGTTTGAGAGGCTTCCATTAAAGAAAACTCTCTGTGTTCTGTTAGTCAGGTAACTCTTTATCCACAATATAGCAGGGGGTGTAAAGCCATAACACACACGTTTTTCCAGCAGTAGACTATGATCGATAATGTCAAAAGCTGCATGAAATCTAACAAAACAGCTCCAACAATCTTTTTATCATCAATTTCTCTTAGTCAATCATCAGTCATTTGTGTAAGTGCCGTGCTTGTTGAATGTCCTTCCCTATAAGCGTGCCGCAAGTCGGTTGTCAATTTGTTCAAAGTAAAATAGCTTTGTATCTGGTCAAACACAATTGATTGGTCAGCTATTTGAGCCAGTAAAGGGGGCTTTACTCTTCTTGGGTAGCGGAATGACTTTTGCTTCACTCCAGGTCTAAGGGCTCACACTTTATTGTAGGCTTAGATTGAAGATATGGAAAATAGGAGTGGCAATGTTGTCTGCTATTGTCCTCAGTAACTTTCCATCAAAATTGTAATTTTTCACCTCTTCCACACTCACTTGGCCACTTTTCGGAAATCTTTCAGAGCTAGAACAATTTCTTTAAAATCAATTTTCAGCAGTTACGAGCTAGCCCTCCTAATGTCGTTTGACCCCACATGGACTATGACAGCGTCAGCTTCTTGCAGCTGTTGCAGAACGGTCGGTAGCAGCCTTGTTATGTCCTGTACTCATGCTCCAGGATAGCACAGGGTTTTTACCACGGGAACCAAGATGTTTCTCACCATAGAGCTGCCGAGGATGACAGCTGGTGCAATGGCTGAGGAGGTCAGACTGCTCATTCGCTTCGAGTAGTTTCGCAAAATTTTCCATGGTTCATAGACCCCAAATACTGTTTGAACCCAGGTCAGAATCCTCTACCACCATAGCTGTACCTGATGTGTGTAATAGAGAGAGAGGGGGGGAGCGAGAGAGACGGTGAGCGACAGAGATGGCAAAATATAGAAAAACTGTAGGCGACAGAGAAACCGTCCGCGAGAGAGAGACAGTGAGCAAAAGAGAGAGAAATAGAATGAACGAACGACAGAGAAAGAGAGATGGATGGATGGATGTGGTTCTGAGTTTCACAGACGTGTGACTAGGGTCACATCAACTCCTGAACCCTCCTTTCTCCCTCCTCTCATCCTCCTCTCTCTCTCTCTCGCTCTCTGTCACGCACCGACGTGCGCGCGCTCCCTTTCTCTGGGCTTTCAAAGCCACTGGAGTGTACAGAATCAGCCTGGACTCGGCTGTGCTCATGCCAACCAATATCCTCCTGTTGCCATGCTTTGGTTTCTGTCCGTTGGTTGCCGTCCTTTGGTTGCCGTGCATTGTTTGCCGCAATAATGGTAACTTGGTGGGTGCTTATATTTGTCATTTTTCACACGTGTACAAGTGAACATTAGTATGCATATGTGAATTGGAAATGTGTATTTTGCATATCCCTACTCTCCCTGAGACAACCTCGTAGAGTGAGATCATGACCAGGGTCTGCCATTATCAACGGCAACCCTGGAGCAATGTGCGTTTTAAGCCATGCGTTGGTTGCCATGCATTCTATGCATTGCCATTCATTTCATCCATTTTAATGGATCTGAGCACGTAGTGTGTTTTCATTATGCTATATGCCCTTAATGGGCACAAAAGGAGAAAGGAAGAGGTAGTTGGGGGGAGAGAGAGTGAATGGAAATGGAAAGACCTTTCTGAATGTGCACCTTGCCTTGTGTCGTGACTTCCACGTGTGTTATTATTATTGTTATCAGTATGTTTATTTGTCAAGGACCATGTACAACATGCCATTGCACCAGATTTAGCTAGATAGCTCATTTCCGTCTGTAGTCCCTGGGTGTCAGTGTAGAGTTGTAAAGCTACTGGCATGTCTCATCATGTAACATGCTCTTTCATGTGTGTTCTTGCCTTTTCGACCTGAGGAAAGTTCCTATGATTTAAACCACATCACACATTCATCGCTCCATCTCTCTCTCCATCCCTCCCTTTGTCCCTTCCTCGCTCTCACCCCACCGACAACAAAGCGAGCGGCGCAATTAAGGTATTTATCCATCCTTCCATCCCTCCCATCTCTCCATATCTCTTTCCATCCCCTCCATCTCTCCATTCCCCCATCCCTCCATCTCTCCGTATCTCTTTCCATCCCCTCCATCTCTCCATTCCCCCATCACTCCATCTTTCTATCCCTTCCATCCCCATCTAGGCTCAGCAGGGGCGGTGAAAAGAGATGCTATTTGCCAGGCAGGCAATCTATGATGCAGTCATATGTCACAAATAGGTGTCAACTGTTATTACAGTGGGTGGGGGAGGGGGAAAAGGAAACTCACTTATCAGACAGGAGACAGGGCCTAGCTGTAACATTACAGGCACTGTAATTCATTTTAAAGCTAATCCATTTTACAGTACCAAAAATGTTACTGTTATCTAATTTACAGTATATTACTGGAATTACCCATCCAGCGACATACGACCAGTGTTCATGTTTACATTTCCATTTTGGCCATTCAGAGTGCAGTCTTGTCCTTAGCAGCTTAGTCAGTGCAACCAACCAGGGTTGATATTAAAACACATATCACAGTCATAGAAAGTAAAAATGTTCTGTAATCGGTACTGAAAATGTTGTTGTAGTTAAGAATTGCAATTATAACAAGATATCTTGTGATATATCTCTGACCATCTCTGGCTAGTGCCAATACAATACTGAGATATTCACGAAAATGTGATGCCTGAGCAAGGAAATACGATAAAAGTAACTATTGAACTGTAATAATATTTCTACAGTACTTTACTGTAATTAGAGCAAGCAGGTTGCTGTAGGCATTCACATATTACAGCATATAAATAAATACTAGGTGTTTTATATCACTTGTGTGTCTAGATGCTTAACTTCTTAGGGCTAGGGTCCCATTTTCCGAATTTTCGCCTGTCTGATGTGCCCAAAGTAAAATGCCTGCCACTCAGGCCCGGAAACTAGGATTTGCACATAATTAGTACTATTGGATAGGAAACACTCTGACGTTTCTAAAACCGTTAAGATAATGTCTGTGGGTATAACAGAACTGATATAGCAGGCAAAAACCCGAGAAATTTCTGTCCGGAAATAATTTTTATTTTGACCTTCTCTCACTTTGAATGCCTGGGTATATACCTCAATGGGAGATAGGACACAGGTTGCAGTACCTATGCCTTCCACTGGATGTCAACAGTCTCTGGACAGTGTCTGGAGGGAATAGCCCTGAGGAGAACCGTACAGAAGAAGAAAGACTGCAGGAAGGGAAAAAGGTAAACAACAGTGCCCGGTCACGAGAACGTGAGTAAAAATATTCAGCGCCCAGCTTTCTTTTCCTTTTATAACGTTTCGGTTACCATCCGTGTAAAATATGATCGCTATTATTCATAAAAGGATACCTAAGAATGCATTATTAATGATATTTGATTTGTTTGTGAAAAGTTGAGAGGTATAACTTGAACGCGTTCTCTTCACTGTACAACGGGCGAGTAGACTGGCAATGCTTGGTGGAGTAGCTGAACATAACGCGCCAACCAAACTGACATTTATGGATATAATAAATGACTTTTTCTAACAAAAGAACCATGGATTCTCTTCTTTGGACACTTGGGAAGCCCTCGGCAGAAGTTCTTTTAAAGGTAAGCAATTTATATTAGCTGTGATATGGACAATGTGAGACCCGCGCTGGGATATGAATTCATGCTAATGTGGAAAATATGTGAGGTGCTAGCCTCAAACAATCAAATGTAGTGCTTTTGCCGTAAAGCCTTTTTGAAATCTGACAACGCTGTGATATGGCCAAGAAGCAGAGCTTTTGATGGCTATGCAACACTTGTATATTGATGAATGTTAAATATTACAAATTTTTATTTTGAATTTGCCGCGCTTTGTTTGCTCCGAAAACGATCCCGTTAACTGGATCCTATCCCTACCCTATCCGTAAGAGGTTAAAGCAACCCCTAAGTTTAACTTACTAGTTATCTAAGTAAGTGGCTGAATTAATAAGGTAACGAGGCTTCACATTCACTTGTAAATGTCCAAACTCACGAAAAATGACATTTGGGAGCTATAAACACAATTTGCAACAATTTCTAAGATTTTACTAAGTTACAGTTCATAAAAGGAAATCAGTCAATTGAAATAAATTCATTAGGCCCTAATCTATGGATTTCACATGACTGTGAATACAGACATGCATCTGTTGGTCACAGATACCTTAATCAAAGGCTTCCAAACTGGCCATGACTACAGGTCAAATCAGAAGAAATGGTAATAAATATCAAACCAGTAGAAGGTGTAGGACCCTTTACCACAGTGATCTGTTTTTTATATATATTTAATTTACAGGGCGCTACTACCACATATCACTTAAATTGGTACAGGACTCTCACTAATGGGTGCAACAAATATAGCCAATTACAAGGCATCGCTTACAATATGTTAATGAGACAGCAATTCTTTCTCTTACCACAATATTTCTCCACAATGCTTCATTTACAGTATGCTGCAGTAAATATATAGCAAAACAGGGAATAGTACTCTATTGTTGAATTGTATTGAAAATAAAATCAGCAATTGCTAATAATGAATATTTAATTATATATTACAGCATACGAACTCATAGCTGGTGTTTTATACCGCTTGCACTTTAGGCCTCAACACAGGCTTCTAAACTGACAGTGACTACAGTGAAAAACAGATGAACAAAAAGACATGGCTAGCCACTCAACCACTAAAGGTCATTTTCTTTGGTTTTTCCAAAAATAATTTAGATGGTCAAAGGTAAAAAAAATTTAATATTCAATCATCATTCATTTAAAATTATAAATAATAAACAATTTAAACAATAAGCAATCAATTCAAATTAGGCAAACCAAATGGTGATATAATCAAAGAAAAGCAAAAAACTAAAGCAATCAAAAACAACATTTTTGGGAGAATCAGTCAGTCAGTCTACAAAGTCAGTGTCTTTGTATTGTGGAAAGGGAAGGGGTGGGGTCTGGGCTGGCAGTTGTGGTTGGTTGGTGCTGTGTCCAGGGTTGATGCTGGTGCCAGGTACTGGGATCTGGGTCTGTAGGGGGGAAGAAGGACAACCTGAGGAGCAAGCAGACACACAAGGGACCCTAAACCCAGAGGTCAATGGTGGTACTACCGTGTGGTCCGCTCACTCCGGGTGAAGGTTAAATGTTTGGTCCCTCCTCCGTGCCTCGTCTGTTGGTCTGGAAACTGGGTGGTGCTGGGACTAGTGCCATGGAACATCTGCAGAAGGACAACCTCAGGTTTGAGACTTGCTGCCACTCTGATCTGTCCCCTTTAACTATCAAATAACCACTACCACATATCACTTAAATTGGAACATTGCTCTTTATTAACATTACTAATGGGTGCAACAAACACTCTTACAAAACACACTTCAAAATATGTTAATGAGTGGGAAACAACTACACCATGCACACACTAGAGTTCAAAAGGTTTTTGGAGCTCCAAAAATGTTTTCTGAATTACAGTACATTACTGGCAGCAATTGGCCAGTAAGTTACTGTAGAGTTTCAGGACAAGGTTTGTAGAACTCCTAATATACAGTATATTACCTTATTATATGGGGGTACAGCATTCTCCCTCACAAGTGCAACAAATATAGCCTCTTACAAGGCACGCTTTCAAATATGTTAATGAGCCAGAGACTATTTCCCCGCCTGCAACATTTTCCCGCAATGCACGATAATTAATACTATAAAACACGTTTACGGTATTTTACTGTGCATTCGACAATGTTTTACTGTTGAAATTACAGAAAGGTCTTACAGTGTGCTGTAAAACAAATGTACGGTATTTTACTGTGCATTCTACGGTAAGCTACTGTATTCTGTTTATACAGTATCATACTGTTCAATTCTCTAAAGTTTGACATTGGTGGGGTTATAAGCTGACATATAATTTTTTAAGATGGTCATGCCATGGATCATTTAGCTATTTGATTTTTAATTCTAGGAATTTTATAACCACTTTAGGTCATTTTAGGACTGCTTATACTACCAAATCCCATAGAAACGCATTGAAGAACACATTCATAAATGGCAAAAAAGACAGTCAAAAAATAAATAATATATAATAAGGTTTCGAAGTGTTTGGAGATATAAGAAAGCTCAGGTAATATATATATATATATATATTTTTTTTTTTACAGATATTTAACCCCTTTTTTGGGGTAGGTACAAAGTTACCTTCAGATGAGTCCCATGACACACCTTCATGTTCGTGAGAGTCTCATCTTTCCATAGAGTGGTTATATGTAGGCCAAACTGTTTGGACACTACAGCAATTTTTGTGAGATGTCTCATGGTCTGACAAACGCCTCTGTAGCTCGGCCACCATCCACCGCAGATGAGGAAGGTCGCCATAGGCAGATGCGCTGGATTGAGACAGATATCTCTAGCTTAAATTGAAGGATTTTGATGGGGATCTTTTTATTATGTTACTTAGATTTAGACCCTGGGGGAAAATGAGTAAATATCTGATACAATTACCAACACTGCCAACAGTGTATTTCCCAGTGTGCTTTGCTTTTTCTAGTAAATTGTAGAGTTACCACCCATGACTGTATTTATTAATGACTGTAATCAACTTTCCATCCAACCTTCTGACATAAGTGAAGTACATGTCAAATGAAAAATGTAATGATAGACCTGATGCAAACAGAACATTTTTCAGTAATATTTCCAAATGTTAACAAAAAATGCTCTGTCTGTATAATGAATTATGCAAGAAATGTCAGTAGAAATGCTTTTTTGTGTAAATATTGATATAGTATATAGTGGAAAATGACGTAATTAGTCATGCTATCCTGTGTTTTACTGTTAAAATAATTGTCTCTTGTTAAATGAAAGTGTTTTTTTCTAACCTGATACAAACTTGTCTTTGTGGGACTTACTCATAAGACTGGGCGTATAGCTAAGGTCCACTAGGGAGCGACGGCCCCATGTGACATCCCATGGGTTTACTATCTACATTTTATTTATTTTTTATTTATTTAACTAGGCAAGTCAGTTAAGAACAAATTCTTATTTTCAATGACAGCCTCGGAACATTGGGTTAACTGCCTTGTTCAGGGGCAGAACGACAGATTTTTTTAACCTTGTCAGCTCGGGGATTCAATCTTGCAACCTTTCGGGTTAACAGTCCAACACTCTAACCACTAGGCTACCTGCCGCCATACATAAAGTCGCATGTATTGAAACCTAAAGAAAAGAGCACATTATTGTGTTTTGCTGTTGTGAATGCAGTTAGACGGTTGAGCCCTCGGGCTATCAACCTTGTGCTGTCTTAAGTCTTTACAGACATCGAATTACCTTTTACACACTATCTGCTGACTGCCACATATACAGAAAGGTGTTATATTTTCTCTATAAAGCAGAGACCCGGCTATGTTTGTTAAGCTTTCAACTCTGAACCATTCTTGGTGATTGCTGATTTGCTTCATTTTTCCCATATCCTCTAATAAAGTGTTGTTTGAAAGAATCTGCAGTCTCTCTTTCCCTTTGATTAGAATTAGATCCCTTTGATTCCACAACAATTTAGTGACAGCGGTGGGATGCTAACTCTGCTTGTTGATAGCTCCCGGGAGACCCGAGGTTAAACTGCGCGCAGGGGCTCCATTAGACGTGGCTCAGGGTACCACACACTCTGACTAAAACGGAGCAGAGAGGGAACCACCTCGGACCTGCAGGGAATGTCAGTGAGTGGATACGTCATTCCGGACAGATAAGATAAATTCAGGGTGAGACTGATAGAAAAGGCAATTCTAAGAACAGGTTGTGCACATTATGCCTTTGTTGAAATGGTCCACCCACCCACACAGACAGCATGGTGAAGAAGGCGTAACAGCGCCTCTTAAACCGCAGGAGGCTGAAGAAATTCGGCTTGTCACCAAAAACACTCACAAACTTCTACAGATGCACAATCGAGAGCATCCTGTCGGGCTGTGTCACCACCTGGTACAGCAACTGCTCCGCCCACAACCA
Organism: Hucho hucho; assembly: GCA_003317085.1. Taxonomy (NCBI): domain Eukaryota; kingdom Metazoa; phylum Chordata; class Actinopteri; order Salmoniformes; family Salmonidae; genus Hucho; species Hucho hucho. Next base: position 160,579 of record QNTS01000786.1, on the reverse strand, counting down.
TAAGGCTCTCCAGAGGGTAGTGAGGTCTGCACAACGCATCATCGGGGGCAAACTACCTGCCCTCCAGGACACCTACACCACCCGATGTCACAGGAAGGCCAAAAAGATCATCACCCGAGCCACTGCCTGTTCACCCCGCTATCATCCAGAAGGCGAGGTCATTACAGGTGCATCAAAGCTGGGACCGAGAGACTGAAAAACAGCTTCTATCTCAAGGCCATCAGACTGTTAAACAGCCATCACTAACATTGAGTGGCTGCTGCCAACATACTGACTTAAATCTCTAGCCACATACCATCTACTGAATCTTGCCTATGCCGTTCGGCCATCGACTCAAATCTCTAACCACTTTAATAATTAAAAAGTGGATGTAATAAATGTATCACTAGCCACTTTAAACGATGCCACTTATATAATGTTTACCTATCCTACATTACTCATCTCATATGTATATACTGTACTCTATACCATCTACTGCATCTTTCCTATGCCGGTCAGCCATCGCTCATCCATATTTTTATATGTACATACTCGTATTCATTCCTTTACACTTGTGTGTATAAGGCAGTTGTTGTGAAATTGTTAGATACTACTGCATGGTCGGAACTAGAAGCACAAGCATTTCGCTACACTCGCTTTAACATCTGCTAACCATGTGTATGTGACTAATAAAATGTGACTGGATTTGATTTGACTGGAACGGGTTATGTGTTGTGAAGGTCGCCACAATAAGGATTAGCCACAATAGTGGAATTTGCAGTTCACCTTCAAAATAAAAGTCCCTATTTGAAAGTAATGCAAATGGTTACTATTGGTGGAATCATGCGATATTTAGACTAGATAATGTTAAACACGGTTGGAGTGTTGGAATGTGGAGCAATGAAATGGGGTATCAGTCTACTCGGTGACACCAAAAGAGCACAATTGTGAAGGGTTTCCACAAATATTTTGCTGGGTTCTTCTGAAATAAATAATTGCCACATATGTACTGAAAAATTCACAATATGATACATAAGATGATAGACATGACGGTTTGTTTGATCTGAACGGTCTAGTTTTAGAACATCTCATGTCGTTGCCTGGAGTATTCAAGATTCAACATTTCAACTTTTCAACTAATCATGGTCTTCAGTTTAGAATGCAATTAGTTTAGTCAGGTGCAATAGTTAATTATACAGACAAAATACTCAACAAATAGTATCCATCTTTCAACTTAATGAGACTCTACCATAACAAGTCTCGAAGGTGAAGTATCTATGCATTGAAAACTGCAAAAGACGACATCAACATCCCAGAACTTCAGAGAGCAGTGTTGAGAAGACTGGGCTCTCAATATGGGGCTACCAGGGAGAACGATCCTGAGATCAGATGATACACGACTCCCTGAAGTGCCACAACCAACAACGGCTGAGCTGCTACAACTTCGAGGAGACGTCGCCACACAACACAGGGTGCCGTAGGCACATCTTTGAGCTGGGAAGGACCAGAGATTGTCAGACTTGGTGGTTCCCAGGAAGTGTGAAAACCTACTCAGAATTGCTGTTGAAAGAAGTTAGCCTACAACCAAACATATGAATCATATACAGTGCCTTTTAAAAAGTATTCATAACCCTAGACTTATTCCACATCCTGAATTCAACATTGATGAAATAAAATAAAATCTCACCCATCTACACACAATACCCCATAATGACAAAGTGAAAACATGTTTTAGAGACTTTAGCAAATGTATTGATAATGAAATACAGAAATACTTAATCTACAGTATTACAGTATCTACTAGTATTCACACCCCTGAGTCTATGCATGTTAGAATCACATTTGGCAGCGATTACAGATGAGTCTTTCTGGGTAAGTCTCTAAGAGCTTTCCACACCTGGATTGTACAATATTTGCCCATTATTCTTTTCAAAATTCTTCAAGTTCTGTCAAATTGGTTGTTGATCATTGCTAGACAACCATTTAAGTCTTGCCATAGATTTGAAAGCAGATTTAAGCCAAAACTGTAACTTGGCCTCAGGAACATTCACAGTCACACAAGCAACTCCCGTGTAGATTTGGCCTTGTGTTTTAGGTTACTGTCCTGCTGAAAGGTGAATTCATCTCCCAGTGTCTGGGGGGAAAGCAGTCTGAATCAAGTTTTCCTCTAAGATTTTGCCTGTGCTTAGCGCCATTCCGTTTCTTTTTGATCCTTTTTTAGAAATCCCCAGTCCTTAACATGATGCAGCCACCACTGTGCTTGAAAATATGGACAGTAATACTCAGTAATGTGTTGCATTGGATTGTCCCCAGACATAACACTTTGTATTTAGGACAAAATGTTAATTGCTTTGCCACGTTTTTTGCAGTTTTACTTTAGTGTCTTGTTGCAAACAAAATGCGTGTTTTGGAATATTTTTTTTCTGTACATGTTCCGTCTTCCGTCTTTAGGCTAGTATTATGCAGTAACTACAATGTTGTTGATCCATCCTCAGTTTTCTCCTATCACAGTCACACCCTGATCGGTTTAACATGTCTTTGTGCTTGTCTCCACCCCCCTACAGGTGTTGCCCATCTTCCCCATTATCCCCTGAGCATTTATACTTCTGTTCTGTCTGTCTGTTGCCAGTTTGTCTTGTCTTGTCAGGTCTTACCAGCGTTTTCCTGTTTCTCAAGTGTTTGTTTCCTAGTTTTCCCGGTTCTGACCATTTTTCCTGCCCTGATCCCACCTGCACCTGTCTGACTCTGACCTGATCATGAACCTCTGCCTGTCCTCGACCTGCCCTTTGCCCCATGTCATAATAAATTATTGAGAACCGTACAATCCGCCTCCTGATTACCCATCTGCTAACAGGTTCCCCTTCTTTGTGAGGCATTGGAAAACCTCCCTGGTCTTTGTGGTTGAGTCTGTGTTTAAAATTCACTGCTCGACTGAGGGACCTTTTATTTTTATTTTTTTGACTTTTTACCCATTTTTCTCCCCAATTGGTAGTTAGTCTTGTCCCATCGCTGCAACTCCCGTACGGACTCAGGAGAGGCAAAGGTCGAGAGCCATGCGTCCTCCAAAACATGACCCTGCCAAGCCGCACTGGGTCTTGACACACTGCTCACTTAACCCGGAAGCCAGCTGCACCAATGTGTCGGAGGAAACACCGTGCAACTGGCGACCGTGTCAGCGTGCATGCGCCCGGCCCGCCACAAGGAGTCACTAGAGCGCAATGGGACAAGGACATCTTGGCCGGCCAAACCCTCCCCTAACCTAGACGACGCTGGGCCAATTGTGCGTCGGCTCATGGCTCTCCCAATCGCGGCCAGCTGTGACAAAGCCTGAGATCGAACCTGGATCTGTAGCGTAGCCTCCAGCACTGCGATGCAGTGCCTTAGACCGCTGCGCCACTCAGGAGGCCCCGACTGAGGGACCTTACAGATAATTGTATGTGTGGGATACAGAGATGAGTTAGCATTCACACAGAGTGAGTCCATACAACTTATCATGTGGCTTGTTAAGCAAATTTGAACTCCTGAACTCATTAAGACATGCCATAACATAGGGATTGAATATTCAGCTTTAAATGTTTAATTAATTTGTAAACATTTTGAAAAACATGATTCCACTTTGACATTATGGGGTATTGTGTGTAGGCCAGTGACAACACATCTCAATCTAACCCATTTTAAATTCAGGCTGTAACAACAACAACATGTATAAAAAGTAAAGTGGTGTGAATACTTTCTGAAGGCTCAGTAGTTCAGTGTTTGAATGATTTATTTGTATCTTTATCAAGGGTGTCAATTTTAGACCCCACTATAGGTAATGGGGAATTGATCATGATAAACATAACCAATCAAAGGGCAACAATTCACAAAATGAAATAATGAATGAATACTAATTGGTGGGAGACAGAGCGCATTCTGGAGAGTGATATTCTTAGTGCATCTTCGCCACACACGCCTCCCCTTCTTCTTCTTCTTGTCATTTTATTAAATAACTTGCGTGCCAAGGCAAATTGCCTCGCGTTTACCCCTCCTCTCTCACACACACACACCACAGCTCTAAATATGAGGTTGACACGGTACACAAACTAATCAGGGCCAGTGGAGTTTTCATTTAGAGCTGGACGGGAGCCTTTAATTGACATCTTGTCACCCAGTCAGTCATTCAGCCAGGGACTATAATCCTGAAGTGAGCCTCTGCCACATTATGTTCTCTAAGCATCACACATACACACACTCTTTTCCTCTCTTTGCCTCCCTCCCTCCCTCCCTCGTCTCTCTGACACCATGCTGTCAGTCCTACTATATTACCCTCGATGGAAGCACCAGAGGAGCATGAAAACAAGACAATGAGCTCCGCACTGCAGAGGTTACCGCTGGCAAATGACAATAACCGCTGCTCCGCGCCTCTGTATAGGTGCGCCTCCTCTAGCACAAAGAGAACAGGCTACAGAGGTGTCACTCTCTGCAGAGAGAGAGAGAGAGAGAGAGTCTGTTTAGGTGAAGGAGGTTAAAGTGAAAGGTTATATGTTCCTGATTGTGATGTCATGACAGTGATGATCTCTGTCCCTGTAGTGGAGTGTCATTTAGTGAATCCAAGCATGCTAGACTTTTGAGTGTCATGGGCGGTCCTTGAAAACCAACCAAATATGCTCTTGAAATATTAAATTAAAAATATAGAATTTTCTTCTTCGCCGCGCGTTGACTTGTTGAGATAGAGAGCAAGGTGAGACGTTATTTGAATCTCTTAACCTTTTCTGTAGCGTTAAGATTGGATGCTGACGTGTTTGTCAAGCTACAACAAATTAGCTGTCCACCCAGATGCCTGATTGTTTGACCTTTTATTCAGGCAAAGGTAAGGGGGTCTGAAGGGGGCCTGACAGTGCTAAATGTTGCCACTCTCCAATAAGACCAGGGCTGTGTCCCAAATAGCACCCTATCCCTATGGGCCCCCGGTCAAAAGTAATGCACAATATAGGGAAAAGGTTGGCATTTGGGACGCAGGCCAGTACGGGAAATGCACATTTGGGCCGTGTCCATTATCATTCAGCTCAAGATCCAGCTGAATAGCCTCCAACTAAACCAATAGTCTTTTTACATTATCTTTTGTCTGCCTAAATAACCCCCCCAAAATGCCTTTCTTCCAAGACGTGTAAAACCAGAGAGAGGCACACATTCCCATTTGGTGGCAGAAAAAGTGTAATCAGTATTCCAGATGGCTTTTTCCCCTGAAAATAAATTGTTAATTTAGATGTTCTTATTTGGGATCATTACACATGTGAGCACACGGAAGTAGGAGAGGCACACAACTAATCTTCTCCTGAGCCTGGCTATAGTCATTGTTCCTCCCTCCATCTCCTTTTCAATGCTCGCTCTGACACTAAAGAAAAGAGCTTCAATCACATTAGAAATTAGATATCTCTGGCAAACTGACGACATGTTAAGTGACAATAATAATGAGAATGGATCTTCATGCAGACAGACACGTGCAATGTCAGGGGTATAACCATAACGGTAAAAACAGTAATACAGAGGGAAGCCTTTACATATTGTTAGAAGGTGTAAATAGACACACAAACAGATTGTGTGCGTGCATGCATGTGTGTGTGTGTGTGTGTGTGTGTGTGTGTGTGTGTGTGTGTGTGTGTTTGTGTGGCACACACATCACCCTTTAACTGCATCATTGTAAAGCTGTCCAGAGAATGTGTTCAGTCAGCCAACTTGTTGACGTGATCTCCCCTGTCTGATGTGTATTCTCTAAAGCACAGCGCAACGCCAAAAATGCAACTAAGAAACCTGACGGTAAAAATACACAGGAAGCTGAGTGGTTTTATAGGTAACATGAACATTTCAAGACATCTCTTCTTATTTTCTTCAATGACCAAGACCTAATACTGACGGGAATTAGTCAAATGTTGCCATTCCCTCAATGTCAGAATTCCTAAAGATGGTTTCACAAAATCCACTATTTTTCCGTATTATATACTGTAAGTGCCTCTTTAAAATAAACTCCACTCAAGTCTCCTAATTGAGTTGGTGGATTCTCTCTTTCCCTCTTCCCCCCTCTCCCTCACTCTCTGTGTGTGTGTGTGTGTGTGTGTGTGTGTGTGTGTGTGTGTGTGTGTGTGTGTGTGTGTGTGTGTGTGTGTGTGCATATGTGTCGATGCCAGAGGAGGCAGCACACATCTCTCACTCAGACAGAGAGAGACAGGTCCAAATCCATTTCTTTCAGAGGTGACACTCCATCCGTCTCCCTCTCCACTCGCCCTGCAGAAGGATCAATGTCTGCTGAGGTGGTCAAACGAGCCCAACAAGCTGCTATCTGCATCTACATTAGTATTCCTCTGTGGTGGGCCCAGAGAATCGGCCTCCCGGGCCCCGGACAGCGTGGGCAATGCAGATGCCACGTCGATAGATTGATAAGACAAGAGAGACATGGCCCTCGAGGGCTAGGGGTGGACAGAGTGATTTAACCCACTGCCGGCTGTCCACCTTCTTCTGACACACACACACACAAGAAAAAAAACGATACAGACACGTTACAGGAATGAAGGGGTCTCATCGATCTCGGCCAGTGAAGGACACAGTGACATACGAGGTATCCATCATAGTGGCGTGTTGTTGTATAGTTCATGTTTTGCTGCATTATGGCAGCTTGGCATACTGTATACGGCTCTGTTAGAGTGCCTTGTAGATGAAGGTCACTGTTGAGTGTGCTGGTAAATCATGATTATGCTTTCTTATCTGTCATGTCGTAATTATTACTATTTTTATTATTATATTTTAAGTGGGTTTATTTAGTTTAGGTCCTTATTCATTCTGATGCTATGATGACATGTACGGTAAACATGATGATGATGATGATAGTGCCGTTATGCCCTGAGATTCAACTACTCCTACTCTTATATAATACATATTGGAAACATACCAACTGTAACAGCTCATTTGTCCCAACAACATAAGCGAATAATATCTCACTGAAATGTTAATATTGCAGTTATAGGTCAAAGCTACAGGAAAAAAAACTCCAGCAACAACTATCTTTATGACACTTAACAAGAGCCAGGGTCCTGGAGACCCATCTGAACGTTCGTTTGTTTTCTGGGGCAAACTCACCACTTACCCTTTTATGATTACAGAAACAACAGCACAGCAGCACACACTCCATCCTATGACAAGAGGTGACCTTTAAACAGCCTGGGACAGGAGCAGGGAGGTACTGGTGGGATTTCCAATGACCAATTAGCCCTGTCTATTCTGGAAGAAGGAACCCCAGGTCCTAGAGCCTGGTCTATGCCTTATTGATCTTCTTATCCTGACTCTAGTCTTTTGCCAACATCAGCAGCCTCAACACTGGCAAAAATGTTTGCAACAACACACACCACACCTCGACTTTGTCAAAGACAAACTTTGTTAAAAACATAGGTGCTGTTAAATGCTTAACCTGCCTTTTCAACCCTCGAAAAGGGTATTGAAAATTACCCTTAGATATAAGGTGTGAGACTTAGTGTGAACATTAACTTTTTATAAAAAGAGATTGACCATTACAAAATAGTTTCTATTGTAGGAGACTACATTGTGGATGATTCACAAACGAGAAGTGCACGACTTTAAACCAGAACCTTTTTACCATGTGCACTATAGAGAAAAGATTGCCATTCGAGTCACAGCCTGTGTGTCTAATCTCGACAAGATAGTGAAGAGGAAACTATTTTGAAATGAATTTCCAAACCCATTGTCAATATTCTTGAAGTGCAGCACTGAGCACAGAGCTCTGCATCAAGCTTTCATTAAAGTGAAAGGATGTGTCCCAATTGGCACCTCTTTCCTTGTGTAGTGCATTACTTCTGACAGTAGACCTATTGCCCGGGTCAAAGGTAGTGCACTACATGTGGAATAGGGTGCCATTTGGGATGCAAACAAAGTTAATTAGATATGATGACTTAACTCAGGGGATGGTAATTAGCCGAACTGCCTGACTTCTCACCAGTAATTAAATGTCATATTCTCTCAGTTCAATGAGCCTGAAAAACCACAGCGAAAAATGTAAAATGGAACATATTCACTGGCCAACGCTGGACACTGATGGAAGAGAAAAAACGATATGTGTGTAGAAAGTTGTGTTAAGTAATCTCTTAAATCTAGAATCCTTAATTGAAACAATAACAAAGTGGGCACCCACCTCTGTTTTGGTAAAAAGCTGAGGGATGGGCCTGGAGAAATGTAACCACTCTCAAATTCATAGACATAGCTATGGATGCAAGGACTGACCATCCATGATATCAACATTTGTTTTAACCATGTTTTGAGGCTTTTGTTTACATTTATATTGTTTACAAACATTGGAGTAACACAAGCTTATATTTTGGGTTCAAATGCGGTACGACAGTTGAACTAAGTTCATGAGGCATTTATAAGTTATATTCTTCAAGAATCAATGGGTATATATCTTTTAATTTACAGTGCCTTGTAAAAGTATTCATCCCCCTTGGGTTTTTACTATTTTGTTGCATTCCAACCTGTAATTTAAATTGATTTTGATTTCATGTAATAAACATACACAAAATAGTCCAAATTGGTGAAGTGAAATGAAAGAAATAAAAACCTGGAAAGTGGTGCGTGCATATGTATTCACACCCTTTGCTATGAAGCCCCTAAATAAGATCTGGTGCAACCAATTATCTTTATTAGTTACATAAAGTCTACCTGTGTGCAATCTAAGTGACACATGATCTGTCACATGATCTCAGGGTATTTATACACCTGTTCTGAAAGGCCCCAGAGTCTGCAACACCACTAAGCAAGGGGCACCACCAAGCAAGCAACACCATGACAACCAAGGAGCTCTCCAAACAGGTCAGGGACAAAGTTGTGGAGAAGTGCAGATCAGCGTTGGGTTATAAAAAAATATCCAAAACTTTGAACATCCCACGGAGCACCATTAAATCCATTATTAAACAATTGAAAGATTATGGCACCACAACAAACCTGTCAAGAGAGGGTCGCCAACCAAAACTCACAGACCAGGCAAGGAGGGCATTAATCAGAGAGGTAACAAAGAGACCAAAGATAACCCTGAAGGAGCTGCAAAGCTCCACAGCGGAGATTGGAGTATCTGTCCATAGGACCACTTTAAGCGGTACACTCCACAGAGCTGGGCTTTACGGAAGAGTGGCCAGAAATTGCTTAAAGAAAAAAATAAGCAAACACGTTTGGTGTTCGCCAAAAGGCATGTGGGAGACTCCCCAAACATATGGAAGAAGGTACTCTGGTCAGATGAGACTAAAATTGAGCTTTTTGGCCATCAGGGAAAACGCTATGTCTGGCGCAAACCCAACACCTCTCATCATCCCGAGAACACCATCCCCACAGTGAAGCATGGTGGTGGCAGCATCATGCTGTGGTGATGTTTTTCATCGGCAGGGACTGGGAAACTGGTCAGAATTGAAGGAATGATGGATGGCGCTAAATACAGGGAAATTCTTGAGGGAAACCTGTTTCAGTCTTCCAGAGATTTGAGACTGGGACGGAGGTTCACCTTCTAGCAGGACAATGACCCTAAGCATACTGCTAAAGCAACACTCAAGTGGTTTAAGGGGAAACATTTAAATGTCTTGGAATGGCCTAGTCAAAGCCCAGACCTCTATCCAATTGAGAATCCGTGGTATGACTTAAAGATCAGCGGAACCATCCAACTTGAAGGAGCTGGAGCAGTTTGCCTTGAAGAATGGGCAAAGATCCCAGTGGCTAGATGTGCCAAGCTTATAGAGACATACCCCAAGAAACGTACAGCTGTAATTGCTGCGAAAGGTGGATCTACAAAGTATTGACTTTGGGGGGTGAATAGTTATGAACTCTCAAGTTTTCAGTTTTTTTGTCTTATTTCTTGTTTGTTTCACACACAAAAATATTTTGCATCTTCGAAGTGATAGGCATGTGGAGTAAATCAAATGATACAACCCCACAAAAAATCTGTTTTAACTCCAGGTTGTAAGGCAATAAAATAGGAAAAATGCCAAGGGGGTGAATACTTTCGCAAGCCACAGTATATATCAAAAAATTATAATTACAAATGTTCAGTACTTTCTTGTGGTTTGGCGTTTGCCATATGCTGAGAGAGAAGAAGTCAAAGCAGAAAGTGAGAGAGTGAGAGTAGAGGTTGTTTCAGAAGGTGAGAATGAAATGTCACTTTCCACCTCCTCCTCTTACATCACATGTTGCTGATCCCAGAATAAGAGAAGCAAGGAGCTGGTTCCAGCTGATGTCTACTGTCATCAGGCCATCACTGTAAATTACAATTTGTTCTTAATTGACTCGCTTAGATAAATGAAGGTTACAAAATATATATTTGTTTATCTGAGGAGCAGAGGAAGACAAATCAGTTATACCCGTGTGGTATGACGCAGTGACTGAAATCAGAGGCCAACTCAAGGGCAACAAGATGACAAGTGACAGTGTTCCAGGCTGTGCTGTAAGTGCCATGCACTGACACATGCTGATCCAGTTGAAAGGTGTTAATGACAGTGAATGGTGAAAAGGTCATGCAGCTAATCATCATGTTATATTTTTACCAAGAGATGACATGAAGATGACATGAAGATGTGTGTGTGTGTGTCACCCGCAGGAATTTCCACTCAATAATAATCACTCTTCTTACCCTCTCTGCAGATCCCTACTTTTGAAGATGTATCATTGACTTTGTCAAAAAGTGTGTGTGTGTGTGTATTAGTGTGTGTGCGTGTGTGTATGTGAGAAGCCAGCTTAATTGCTTATCCAGTACGGACAGAAATTGATCACTAGAATGTAATAAGACTGAAGTGTTTTCTGGAGAAATGACTGCAGAGCTCCTGTGGTGTTTGGAATTAGAAAAGCTACAGATAAAAAAATAAAAACCTCCTGCGTCTCAGAGTGAAACACCAATGGATGGAAGAAATCACACTTTCCATTGTTTTCATTGTTACCATATTTTTTCAATCGTGCATTAGCTCAAAGGCAGGTTTTTATGATATCAAATGACTTTTGAAGGTGACAATTGACAAGAAACAGATCTTGAGAAACGTCATTATGTGTGTGGGAGTACACTTATGCGAAGCTAAAATAAATAATAAACTTAGAAGGACCACAATGGACATTCCCATTCAAGTAATTCTAATTATAGGCTCTAGTTAATGTGTCCTTTATGTCAGCCCAAATAATGTGCCACTGACCCCTCCACCCTTTCACCTCAATCCTTGTCTTCGGGATACAACCTGATTATAATTACCGTAATAAGATTACAATAATGCACTGTACTGTTGCTTTACACAACCAGCTACCTCCGTCTCTACACAACCAGTTACCTCAGCCTACGGGCTGGAGAGGTGTCAGCCTCTAATTCCACCCAATACTTTAATTGCCTCATTAATTTAGCCTGACAGAGTAGGTTAAACCCGCTCTCTGATCTCAGCAATCACACACAGGCACTAAGAGCCATACCTGACTGTAGCTCTGTAGGCTCTGTAAGGCCCCTGGCGTGTTTGAACTAATTATAAAAGACTTCTGCATTAGTGCAAAATGGTGTTATATCTTCGGTTGGATCAGGGTGTTTGGTTAGATAATGAAATGTAGATAGCTGGAGAGGAGAACAAAACCATGAGGAGAGGACAATATTGTTACTGTTTCAGCAGGACTGGAGAAAATAAAATGAAGGTAAGACAGGTAAGAGGTTTAAGATCCAGGTCTTTACACTGTAAAACAAATACTGTTGTTTTTACAGTAATTTCCTGGCAGCATGTAAAAAAAAATATGAAAATACTGTTACTGTAATCCTTTTTTACCATTGTGTTTATGGTAACTTACAGGCAACTGGCTGCCTGTAAGTTAGCATAAAACATCAAGAAATTACTGTAATCTTATTACAATAATTGTAATGAATGAATGGATTCATTAAATTCATTGAGGGGAGATGGGGTTGTTTTTTTACAGTATTTTACTGTAATTACAAGAAATTGGTGCAAGCACGTTGTCTGCTACACTGTAAAAAGCATTTGTTTCTTTTACTGTAACTTACAGTTCATACATGGTACAGTATATTACCGTAAATTCCAAACTGAATTCTTTACAGTAATGTGATGTTAAACCAAAGTTTTTTGTAAATAATAGTAACATACTTCACGTATTTACATTAACTTACAGGTAACTGGCTTCCAGTAAGTTACCATAATTAAAGAAGGGGTGTCAAACTCATTCCATGGAGAGCCCAGTGTCTGCTGTTTTTTCCTTTCAATTAAGACCTAGACAACCATGTGAGGGGTGTTCTTAACTAATTAGTGAACTGAATTCATCAATCAAGTATTAGGGAGGAGCAAAAACCCGTAGACACGGCCCTCTGTGGAATGAGTTTGACACGTGCTTTAGAGGATGTGCTTTGATTTTGTTGACATTGTGCTCTTTGTGTGGCATTCTATTTTGAACATTCACAAATACAATAAGTAAACGGCTATTGCATTTTACGTAGCATATTTTACGGTAAAATCTAAAAAACTTAAAATATTACGTTAATGTCCAAAAGACATCAAGTATTTCTAGTCAGTTTAATATTTTCCCATAATGCAATGTATTCTAATCTACTGTATTCAGATTATACAGTATGATATTGTTGATTATATTTTAATTTACTGTTACAATTCATTTAGTTTTTGCATTGCAGAATGTGGTATAGTACTGTACGATTCAATGGCACAATATGTGTTACATGAGGGTATGGTATGGATGATGAGGGCACTCCCACATCAGCCCCTGACTATTGATAGGATTGGAGTAGACATAAGGGCATGGAGGTGGGAAATTGCTTTCCAAGGCCTGGATAAGGGTGTTGATACTGGAGAGAGAGAATTCTGCAAAAAAACATCCTCTGTGTACAACGTAAAACACCAAATAATGCATGAAGAACAGAATAAGGACTATTCCCGCTAATTATACAAATCCAGAAAAGAGCAATTAAATTCTACAACCACCTAAAAGGAAGCAATTCTCAAACCTACCATAACAAAGCCCTCACCTACAGAGAGATTAACCTGGAGAAAAGTCCCCTCAGCCAGCTGGTACTGGGACTCTGTTCACAAACACAAACAGACCCCACAGAACTCCAACAGCAAAACAATTAGACCCAACCAAATCATGAGAAAACAAAAAGATAATTACTTTACACATTGGAAGAATCAACAAAACACTGAGCAAACTGGAATGTTATTTCGTACTAAACAGACAATACAAAATAGCAGAATACCGGACCGCTGTGACTGACCCAAAATTAAGAAAAGCTTTAATTATGTACAGTCTCAGTGAGCATGGCCTTGCTATCGAGAGAGGCCACCATAGTAGACCTGGCTCTCAAGGGAAGACAGGGTATGTGCCTTCCTGCCAAATGTATGAGCATATTAGAGACACATATTTCCCTCAGATTACACAAACCTACATATAATTTGAAAACAAATCCAATCTTGACAAACTCCCATATCTATTAGGTGAAATACCACAGTGTTCCATCACACCGCGAGATATGTGACCTGTTGCCACAAGAAAAGGTTAACCAGTGGAGCACAAACACCATTGTAAATACAACCTCTACTGATCTGTTTATTTATTTTACCTTTCGCACTTCAACTATTTGCACATAGTTACAAAACTGTACATAGTCAATAATATAACATTTGAAATGTCTATTCTTTTAAAACTTTTGTGAGTGTAATGTTTACTTTTAATTTCTGATTGTTTATTTCCCTTGTTTATTTCCCTTTTGTTTATTGTCTATTTGACTTGCTTTGGCAATGTAAACAAATGTTTCCCATGCCAATAAAGCCCTTTGAATTGAATTTATAGAGAGAGAGTGAGACGCAGTGAGAGAGAGACAGACGGAAAGGAGAGAGAGTGGAGAGAGAAAGGTAGAGAGCAGCATGGCATAAGATTGATCACTGGCACGTCTTCACTCTGCGATTTCCCATCTCTCCAGAGCCCCAGCCCAGGAGTCGCTCACCACCCGGCTCCCGCCCGCCGATGCCGCCATGCCACAGATAAATCGACAGATGGTGGTGGAGGAGAGAAAGCTTAACGAAATAACAAGGTTGTCGAAAGGAAAAAAGAAAGAAAGAAAGAGAGCGGCAGAGAGTGAGAGAGGGAGATACACAGAGAACAATATACAGATAAAGAGATGAATGGGGTGATCATGGAGGTGAATGGATGAAATGAAAAGAGAATGAATTATATTAGATGCCAGGCATATAAAATAAAAAAGTGTGAGTACCATCTGAATGTGGGCATGGACTACGTAGGGGCAGAAATAAACAAGTGGCTGGTATGGAATCAGGTTCTCAAGACACAGTTGTAGCCTAGGTCTGTGTCCCAAATTGCACCAACAGGGTGCAATTTGGAATGCATCCAAGATTGGCACTTCTACTGTACATGGGAATCAGTCCTTTTTACAAATCGAGATTAATTGCAACAGGTTGAGAGTTCAAGTAGAATTAATTTTGTCATTCTAAAGGCATTGAGCAAACACGAGAGAGAAATTAAAAGTTGCGAGCTTACACCGCGGGACTTAGGGGTACCCAGTGTCACGGCTTCATTGCTCCAGACCACCACAAGGGGGGGTTAGAGCACTCATTATGCATTTGGGTCCCAAGGATTTTATATGACCAATCATATCGAGTGGTTCCAATGACGAATTTGACGCGAGCCATCCGTCCCTGGTAACTTCAGCAAAGATGGCTGACAAAACATTACGGGGAAGCAAATGTAAGTAGTTATAACGTCATAATGAGTCAAGCAAAAAAATATACATTGAGAGGAATATGTTAGTTAATGTTAGAGACAAACGATTGTGCATATTGTTTTGGTCATAAAGTTAAGTTACGAAAATCACTATTTAGCAAAGATTTTTTCAGCCATATCAAACTCATTCATTATAGCAAGCAGGGAGCAGTTTTCGAACCCTCAACATTCTAGCCAGAAGTCCAGCACGCTATCGACTGCCCAAATTTATTAATTGGGGTTGGGGCCGATTGTGGCTAAAAACAATTGGGATCTTTAACTTAGAAAGGCAAAAAAATATTATTATTAGTTTTTCACAAGCATAGCAGGATGGGCTATTAGCTGAACAATAGGCTATTCAACCTTCACTAATGAATTGTCTAATAGCCGAGCTAGGTGTGAACCCCCCACTTGCAACAAATCATTTTCAGGACTATCTAGAAAAAGCAGCGGAGATGCGCAATAGGTTTCTAAGAAGAGTCTATTCTCCACAATGTGTGGATGAAGCTCTTCATTTGTCATTGGGGAAAACACGAGATGAACTGCTACAAAAAGACCCTCTAAAGCTATAGGACACTGTAATGTTCACAACTACATAAACTTTGAACTCTCGAAAAGTGGGAGATGCGGTCAAGAAACACTGGCATGTTTTATCATCGGACCCAGCTTTGCCTGATGAATTTAAGAATCCACCACTTATTGTATATAGGAGAGGTTGTAATTTATGTGATAAATTGGTCCATGCCAACTGCCAGCCACAAAAGAAAATGAGCCAGGCTCTTTTATGCCCTCTTCCAAATGGTAGCTATAAATGCAGAGGTTGCGCACAGTGCAACAATATGATGTGTGTGAATATTTCTGCCACCAACATACAGGAAAACGGTTCCAAATAAATGACATTATTACGTGCTCCACCACCCATGTTATCTACATTATTAAATGTCCATGTGGGCTGTGCTATGTAGGTAAAACCTCTCATTCTCTCAAACAGAGAATCTGTGAACATAAAGTTTCAATTAGGAGAAACGACAGGGATTATCAAGTCGCAGTACATTTTAATGACCAAAAACATAACATTTCTACCTTCAGATTTTGTGGCATAGAGAAAGTTACGATATCAGACAGGGGAGGTGATGTAAATAATACTCTGAGTAAAAGATAATGTTTTGGGATTTTCACCCTCCAGACTATTTCCTAAAGGTGTTAATGATAAAATGCCTATGTATGTTATGTTGTAAATTTGAACATGAAATATGTCCCTATTTCAGATTACTCTGACGCACTTATTTGTTTTTCCTTCGCCTCCAAACCCTTTCGATGCGTGGAACGAATGTGGATGTGGCTAGGTCTACATAAGGGTGCTAATTTAAAAAACAATACGTAAAACTCTGACGAAGGCCGTGAGGCCGATACGTAAAGCTTATTAAAGTTCAGTGATACAATCAAGAGCAGTGTGCGTGTTCCTTCCTTTATTTCCTCATCTTATCCGGCTGTTGCCATGCACCTGCAAAAAAGATAGCTCAGATGTGCGAGTGCCTTTTGAATTTTGAATTTGACTTTACAAACAACAAGAGGGCGTAGTTGGAGTCTATTTCTTCAGAGCCTAGACCTATATGAAATAACGTTACTGGCTGAGGTAGTCTACGAGGCTTAACAGCCTAAGAGAAGTTGGATTTGTTTTATTAGGCCAACTTACAATTGCAACTGGTCAAAAATGTAGCATCCTACATAAAATAATAATTTAAAGAAACAATAATTATATAAAAGCCCTTTAGATATTCTCAGATATTCTCACAGATCCTAATGGAAAATGCCCCTTAAGATATTAATTTAGTCCTCCAATCCTCTAAATGTAATAATTGGCGGAGAGTCACGTCATTGAAAAAAATCTTTTTAGACATACTGTAGGCCTACCATAGGCGAAATGTGTCTCACTAGTGTTGAGTAATGTGCTGTTAAAATGGTGTACAGTGAGGGAAAAAAGTATTTGATCCCCTGCTGATTTTGTACGTTTGCCCACTGACAAATAAATGATCAGTTTATAATTTTAATGGTAGGTTTATTTGGACAGTGAGACAGAATGTGAAAAATGCATGTGAAAAAAATGCATGTGAAAAATGTTATAAATTGATTTGCATTTTAATGAGGGAAATAAGTATTTGACCCCTCTGCAAAACATGACTTAGTACTTGGTGGCAAAACCCTTGTTGGCAATCACAGAGGTCAGANGAGGCTGACGTTTGGCAACTCGAACCTTCAGCTCCCTCCACAGATTTTCTATGGGATTAAGGTCTGGAGACTGGCTAGGCCACTCCAGGACCTTAATGTGCTTCTTCTTGAGCCACTCCTTTGTTGCCTTGGCCGTGTGTTTTGGGTCATTGTCATGCTGGAATACCCATCCACGACCCATTTTCAATGCCCTGGCTGAGGGAAGGAGGTTCTCACCCAAGATTTGATGGTACATGGCCCCGTCCATCGTCCATTTGATGCGGTGAAGTTGTCCTGTCTCCTTAGCAGAAAAACACCCCCAAAGCATAATGTTTCCACCTCCATGTTTGACGGTGGGGATGGTGTTCTTGGCAGCATTCCTCCTCCTCCAAACACGGCGAGTTGAGTTGATGCCAAAGAGCTCCATTTTGGTCTCATCTGACCACAACACTTTCACCCAGTTGTCCTCTGAATCATTCAGATGTTAATTGGCAAACTTCAGATGGGCATGTATATGTGCTTTCTTGAGCAGGGGGACCTTGCGGGCGCTGCAGGACTTTAGTCCTTCACGGCGTAGTGTGTTACCAATTGTTTTCTTGGTGACTATGGTCCCAGCTGCCTTCTGATCATTGACAAGATCCTCCCGTGTAGTTCTGGGCTGATTCCTCACCGTTCTCATGATCATTGCAACTCCACGAGGTGAGATCTTGCATGGAGCTCAAGGCCGAGGGAGATTGACAGTTTCTTCCATTTGCGAATAATCGCACCAACTGTTGTCACCTTCTCACCAAAACTCTTGGCAATGGTCTTGTAGCCCATTCCAGCCTTGTGTAGGTCTACAATCTTGTCCCTGACATCCTTGGAGAGCTCTTTGGTCTTGGCTGTGTCGGAGAGTTTGGAATCTGATTGATTGATTGCTTCTGTGGACAGGTGTCTTTTATACAGGTAACAAGCTGAGATTAGGAGCACTCCCTTTAAGAGTGTGCTCCTAATCTCAGCTCATTACCTGTATAAAAGACACCTGGGAGCCAGAAATCTTTCTCATTGAGAGGGGGTCAAATACTTATTTCCCTCATTTTATAACATTTTTCACATGCGTTTTTCTGGATTTTTTTGTTGTTATTGTGTCTCTCACTGTTCAAATAAACCTACCATTAATATTATATACTGATAATTTCTTTGTCAGTGGGCAAACGTACAAAATCTGCAGGGGATCAAATACTTTTTTCCCTCGCTGTAGGTCTTATTTATTTATAGAGCATATAAAAGTTAGAAGCAAAAGCCTACAACTATTTTAGCACGAAACGGGGACCGGTGGGGATAAAATGGGGACCGGTCTTGATAAATCAATGAGATTTTTATTTTCACTTAATCTCCATTTGGGAATTGGTTAGACAAGAATTTGAAAATTAGGGTGCAGAAATGTTATGCTCTTAGTGTAACTAGGCAAGCCAGTTAAGAACAAATTCTTATTTACAAGGACAGCCTAGTCTTTCCTCGTAAATAGCCCAGTACTGTACTGCCGAGCGCCAATTTTCCGTTCCAGCAAGTACCATTCAAAAGTTTGGACACACCTACTCATTCCAGGATTTTTCTATATTTTTTTACTATTTTCTACATTGTAGAATAATAGTGAAAACATCACAACTATTAAATAACACATATGGAATCAATTAAGAACAAATTCCTATTTACAAGGACAGCCTACTCTTTCCTCGCCAACAGGGATTTAAACCCCGGTCTCCCGCGTGCCCCGCATTCTGTAGTACAGACATGGCCTGCTCTCCCTTATGTAAGGAATTAGGCACTTTCCCATGTTTACTACAGTATGTATTGTAGACTGCACAGTAGCCTAATAAACACATTTCGTTATTTTGTTACAAGGACAGCCTACTACTTCCTCCCCGTCGGGGGATTGAACCCCAGTCTCACGTCCGCATGACACAGGGATTCTTTATCTAAATAGCCCAGTACTGTACTGCGCCATTTTTTCCGTTCCATATTAACAGAAATACAGAGATACAGAGAGTTTTTTGTTTTTTGTTTTTCTCTGAATAGAAACACCATAATATTAATCAAATGAATTAAGCCATATGAATGAATTAATGCCATATACTATGTTATTACAAAAAAGGTTTTAAATTCTCTGGTAATGCCAATTCGGGAATACTTCTCAAAGATGCCCTCTGGTGGTCAAACTAGCAATAACTTGCAGTAACAGAAGAAATGTCTGAGAATTAACCTGTTACGGATCCAATCCCGTGAACGGGTTCGATTTTGACAACATCCGGTGAAATGCAGAGCGCCAAATTCAAATTACAAAAATACTAATTTCAAACATTAATGAAAATACAAGATCTGCAAACCCTTCAAAAGCTTAGACTCTTGATAATCTAACAGCGTTGTCAGATTTCAAAAAGGCTTTACGGCAAAAGCAGAACATTTGATTGTCTGAGGACAGTGCCCTACTCAAATATTCAATTAGCATAATAACATAACCAGCAGAGCTGTCACAAAACTCAAAAATAGCATAAAATAAATTGCTTACCTTTAAAGATCTTCATATGATGGCATACCCAAGCGTCCAGGTTACACAATAAAAGGTCCTTTTGTTCGATAAAGTCCCTCTTTATATCCATAAAGCTCCATTTGGTTGGTGCGTTTTGTTCAGTAATCCACCTGCCCAAAGGCATTCATCCATGCAGACAAACGATATCCCAAAAGTACCGGTAAAGTTCATCGAAAAAAGTCAAACAGCATTTGTAATCAATACTCAGATACCTTAAAATGAATATAAACTATAATATTTCAGATGGAATATAACCTGTTGAATAGAAGAGAAAAAGAACTAAGCGCAAAATCCAAAACAGGACACTTGACGTGGACTCAGGAACAAGTGGTCTTACTCCCTTGATTTTCATGATTGAAGCTTCCAACCTTTTTCTAAAGACTGTTGACATCTAGTGGAAGCTATAGGAACTGCAATCTGGGGGTTAACTTCTTAGGGAGCGGTACCCGAGGTGACGGTTTTGGAGAGTCTGGCATGCCCAAAGTAAAATGTCTCCCACTCAGGCCCAGAAAATAGGATATGCACATAATTAGTACTATTGGATAGGAAACACTCTGTTTCTAAAAGTGTTAACATCATGTCTGTGAGTGTAACAGAACAGAAATAACAAGCAAAAACCAGAGAAAAATCTATCCGGAATTACTGTTTTTTTTTCACATTGGCTCTGTTTGACAGTCTCTCTATTGAGTTCTATGGCAAGCAGCTCCGAGATTTCAGTACTTATGGCTTCCACTAGATGTTAACAGTCTATATATAAAGCCTCAGAGAGATTGGAGGAAGCAGGAAGAATAGGTACAGGAAATGGCCAAGGTAGCTCAGTTCTCAACAAGTTTTCTCGTGCGCAAGGCTGGCTGCGCACCCCACTTTATTTTACTTATATAACGTTTAGGTGACCATCCGAGTGAAATATTATCGCTCATATTCATAAAAGGATAGCTAAGGATGCATTTTAACTGGTATTTGATTTGTTTAGGAAAAGTTTATAGGTATATTTGAACGCGTTCTCTTCACGTTTCAATGGGCGATTTGACGTTGGATTTTCTGAACATAACGCACCATATAATATAATAAATGACTTTTTCTAACAAAAGAACCATGGATTGTCTTCTTTGGACACTTGGGAAGCCCTCAGCAGAAGTTCTTCAAAAGGTAAGGGATTTGTTTTCGCTGTGAAATGTGTTTTGTGTGAACCGTGATGGTTTATGAATTTATGCTAATGGTAAAATATTGGAGGTGCTACCCTCAAACAATCAAATGTTGTGCTTTCGCCGTAAAGCCTTTTTGAAATCTGACAATGCTGTTATATTGCCAAGAAGCAAAACAAAAAGGCTTTGAATAGCTGGCCTATTGAATACAGTGTGACATGACTGATTCAGACATCCCGGATGGATTTTGCTCGGTTTTTCGCCTGCCATATCAGTTCTGTTATACTCACAGACATTATTTTAACAGTTTTAGAAACTTCAGAGTACTACTAATTATATGCATATCCTAGTTTCTGGGCCTGAGTGGCAAGCATTTTACTTTGGGCACGCCAGACAGTCCAAAACTCCGAAAAACAAATGACAGTCCAACTAAGCGCAAACCAGATGGGATGATGTATCGCTGCAGAATGTTGTGGTAGCCATGCTGGTTAAGTGTGCCTTGAATTCCAAATATATCACTGACAGTGTCACCAGCAAAGCACCCATACACCATCACACCACCTCCTCCATGCTTCACAGTGGGAACCACACATGCAGAGATTATCCGTTCACCTACTCTGCGTCTCACAAAGACACAGCGGTTGGAACCAAAAATATCAAATTTGGACTCATCAGACCAAAGGAGAGATTTCCACCTGTCTAATGTCCATTGCTCGTGTTTCTTAGCCCAATCAATTCTCTTCTTGTTATTGGTGTTGTTAGCAGTTGATGTTACTCTTCAATAACACAGACCCCAAAGCAAATCAGTGGGAGAAAAATAGGTTTAGTCAAAGAGAACAAATCATGCAGGGAAGTAAATAGTTGATGTTCATTCTCCCCTGTCCGCAGTGATTTTCTCCACAGAACAAAGCGACATGATGTAATTTATAATCCCCAACCCTAGCCTGAGGTTGACCAATTAGAATTCCTTGCAGTAAAATTGGGCCAATGGCCAAATAACAATGATTCTGTTTCAGGCTCAATGTAGAGACGATTTGGACCAATGAGAACTTGACACATGTAGCTATGAGTCCAGGACTGAAATTCAACACAGATTCTAAACAGATGTTGAACTGAAAAACAACTATTTTCATTGATCATTAATTCCCTATTGACCTCTAGTCCTCTGCGATGTGTATTATCTTAAAATATTCTTACAGTGTCCTTCTTTGCAGCAATTCGAGCAATGATGGCCTGATTCACACAGTCTCCTCTGAACAATTGATGTTGAGATCTGTCTGTTACTTGAACTCTGTGAAGCATTTATTTGGGCTGCAATTTCTGAGGCTAGTAACTCTAATGAACTGCAGCAGAGGTAACTCTGGGTCTTCCTTTCCTATGGGGGTCCTCATGAGAGCCAGTTTCATCATAGCACTTGATGGTTTTTCCGGCTGCTCTTGAAGAAACTTTCTGAGTCCTTTTCCAGATTGACCGACCTTCATGTCTTAAAGTAATGAAGGACTGTTGTTTCCCTTTGCTTATTTGAGCTGTTCTTGCCGTAATTAGGACATCTTCTGTATACCACCCCTACCTTGTCACAACACAACTGATTGTCTCAAATGCATTAAAAAGGAAAGATATTCTACAAATGAACTTTTAACAAGGCACTGTTAATTGAAATGCATTCCAGGTGAGTACCCCATGAGGCTGGTTGAGAGAATGCCAAGAGTGTACAAAGCTGTCATCAATGCAAAGGGTGGCTACTTTAAAGAATCTCAAATATAAAATATATTTTGATTTGTTTAACACCTTTTTGTTTGCTACATGATTCCATGTGTTATTTCAGTTTTGATGTCTTCACTATTATTCTACAATGTAGAAAATTGTAAAAATAAAGAAAAACCTTTGAATGAGTAGGTGTGTCCAAACTTTTGACTGGTACTATATATATATATATATATATATATATATATATATATATATATAAAATACAAAATACTATATTAGCTTTTGTCTGTTACCTGAAAAAGACAGGACATTCATAAAATAGTTCAACCTATGCAATAACAAAGCTTTTTTCTTGACTACTGCCACCTAACTGTAGATTTATTGATCTACTGTTCTTCAACAACAGATGTACTCACATTGGATGGGTTGATTAGGATTCAACTTTCTCTCAAACAGCCTAAAACATACTCTTAGAGTAGGTTTACCCTAATAATGTACTTGGTAATGTAAACTTATCCCATTCCATTCATTTAAACATTATGTGGAGGTTTTGCCAATTATTATTTTCTAAATTCTTCAAGCTCTGACCAATTGGTTGTTGATCATTGCTAGGCAACCATTTTCAGGTCTGGCCATTGATTTTCAAGTAGATTTAAGTCAAAACTGTAATTACACACCTTGTAGAATCCATGCCCCAAAGAATTCAGGCTGTTCTGGAGGCAAAGAGGATCCGACCTGGTACTAGATGAGTGTACTTAGTAAACTGGCCACTGAGTGTATTTCATGATGTGTAACATGTGCGCAATGATATGCCAAGTCTTGATTTAGGGCATCATTATAGCATTAAAGCATTTATAAGCATTAAAATAAGCCACCTCAATATTTGTAGCCATAGTTGATAATATCTCTCTAGGAGCTGATCCGTCGTCAGTATTATGCAATCATTCTAATGTTAAAGCAGTAGAAACAATAACAATACGTTCGCCCCCACCACCTGATTTGGTAAAAAGCTGAGGGATGGGGCTGAAGAAATATAACCTCGTTATGTACAGTGAGGGAAAAAAGTATTTGATCCCCTGCTGATTTTGTACGTTTGCCCACTGACAAAGAAATGATCAGTCTATAATTTTAATGGTAGGTTTATTTGAACAGTGAGACACAGAATAACAACAAAAACATTCCAGAAAAACGCATGTGAAAAATTTTATGAATTGATTTGCATTTTAATGAGGGAAATAAGTTTCTTGTCAATTTCTCGAGTAATTCAACAGAAAGTCTCCAGTTGTGTAAGTCTCTAGTTGTCCACAAGAGATCGCCATGTCTTTTGTAGACGTAGCTTCTTGGTTTTGGAGTGTCTGTGAGAACGTATCTTCCAGAGGAAGTATTCGTTAGAATGGATCTTTCAACATCTTCTTGGTCTAGATTAAAGTACTTTAACAGCTGCAGACTGAATGTTCCTGTGTAGTCTTCTTCTTCCAGAGAGAGTTTCAGAGTTTCTAACCATTTCAACATGCTGCTCCACGTTTTTCTGGTCTCATAGAGTCAGACCATTCGTGAGTTCAACAACGTCCGCCTGCTTGGTCTTTAGTCTTGTAGTTTCTTAACCATTTGTAATGCATTTAGCTGGCGCTGCACGTAACTTGTCTATAGAGAGTTCTTCAGCGGGTCCTTTTAAACACTTTTGGACATTCCATTATGTTTGGCATAATGCCTGTGCTCACGTGGGCATGGTTACTGACTGGATAAACTTACATTAAAAAACATTTTCTCATTTAGAAGGCTAACATCACATTTCATCTTCTCACAAATAGTTTAACATTTAATCCTGTAAATTCCACAACATTTGGATGTAAACCTGGCAACTGGGAAATATACACATTCAGAGATACAGTTATGTTGTTATACCGTCCTAAATGAGATCCCAAAACAACAACTGATCTGACATAATTGTCTTTAAGTACCCATGGACCATTCCAACTGTTTGGATTAGAGAAGTATTGTTTATTATTTAACCTTTTTATGTTACCGTACTACAAAGTCTCTCTCTGTGGTAACAAAGGGATTTTGTACTTCAATTTCTGCAGAGTAGGAGAGAGAGAGTTTCTGCAGGTTTTTACGACTGTTATAAAACGACCAACTTCCCCCCTCTCCCCGACTGCGGGAAAGCGAGGGAACTGTAGAGCTGACCCACTGTAACCTGATCCTTCAGATCTTCACAGGAGAGTCATGATGTCTGTATACCCGTCGCAAGACACACTGGTTGATGGTTATTTATAAAACCCTCTTAGTTCTCACTCCCCCCTATCTGAGATTTCTACTGCAGCCCTCATCCTCCACATACAACACCCGTTCTGCCAGTCACATTCTGTTAAAGGTCCCCAAAGCACACACATCCCTGGGTCGCTCCTCTTTTCAGTTTGCTGCAGCTAGCGACTGGAACGAGCTGCAACAAACACTCAAACTGGACAGTTTTATCTCAATCTCTTCATTCAAAGACTCAATCATGGACACTCTTACTGACAGTTGTGGCTGCTTTGCGTGATGTGTTGTTGTCTCTACCTTCTTGCCCTTTGTGCTGTTGTCTGTGCCCAATTGTTTTTGTACCATGTTTTGTCCTGCTACCATGTTGTGTTGCTACCATGCTGTGTTGTCATGTGTTGCTGCTTTGCTATGTTGTTGTCTTAGGTCTCTTTTTTCGTGATGTGTTGTGGTGTCTCTTTTGTCGTGATGTGTGTTCTGTCCAATATATGTGTTATTTTTTATCCCAGCCTGCGTCCCCGTAGGAGGAGTTTGGCTGGTGTAGGCCGTCACTGTAAATAAGAATTTGTTCTTGCTTGAGCTGCCTAGTTAAATAAAGGTTACATAAAAAATACAAATACATATTTACAAAATATTTGCCAAATATATATATAAAAAAACGTGTGAAAATATTTTTTAAAAACATGATTTAATATATTTCAGATTATATTTTGAAAATACATTAATACATTTTTCGATGTATTTAACATATATTGTGATATACTGTACATTTTATATAAATGTTAATTCCATAATTATTCTACATTCCATAATATATGTTGTGTATTTAAAATAAATTATGGAATGTCTCATTTCCTCATCCGTCTCTGACAGTGGTAGGTGCGAAGTTCAGCTTGTTCGTTGCAATGGACCCTCATGTATACAAGGAATGATTCTACTGTAGTCTGTGGTGCTACATTTCGCAGTGTTGTGTTGTTTAAAGTGCTTTGTGATTTTCTTTTATTTGTCAAATATTGACTTTAATCACCTACGAATCATCATCTGAGAGAGCACTCCAAATCTAACATTGATTTATTTGATTTAGAATACAATGTCTCTCTCTCCACTCTCTGGTAAATGTTGGTGTCACTGTTCTGAGAATGTCCAATGTCAACACATAACTATGTACAATGTCAAAGCCTTGTTTCGGTGGGGGGAGATGTGATGTAGGAAACGGTAGAGTTGCTTGGAGAGACTTTGCGACTGTGAAATAGAAATTGGGGCAAAGCAGCGTGCTCTTTGATGTAGGCAGTAAATAAAGCTGACTGCTGCACAGCCGCACTTAAGGCCTCATTGTCAGCAGCCCCAAACCACATATTTTCCTATCACTGCATATAAAACTGTATAATACATCATGCAAATAATCTGTGGTATGAAACAAACACAGCCAGTGCTCCCCAAAGGAAGAGCAGAGCTAGCATCTAATGAGCTACCTAAATTGGAATATTCAAACTTACCTCAAATACCACAACAAACTGAGTAATTCAAGAATTCGTCCTGTAATGCTGTCCATAAACAGGGGAGTAATAGAGAGTCCGGGATGTTGACAAAGCCAACTCACAGATTATGCCTGTTATGTCCCTTGCATCAGTGTTTCCAAATCTGTTGGATTGATGTTGTTTATCTGACTATGAGGAGACATTTATCGGAAGAAGGTTGACTTTATTTGGGAGGAATCATGTTCATGAGGCAGCTCTGTCCCGAATGGCAGAAAATGAATGCATAGTGAAAGATTATGAGGATGAGGAGAAAGGCTGGACATATATCACTCATGTAAAACAAGCTTAGACATGTCTATAGAGTTATGATGAAGAGTTATTGTCCCTTCTTCAAAGACATACAGTTCATCGTAACTTTTGTCACCATTTAGCCATTTAGCTGTCTTCTACCTCTCCAATTGTTTAATGCTATCCTGTACTAGCCCTGCCAAAGTGGGAAAATGTGTATGAATCAATGGGAAAAGTCATGCTCAAACCAACACAGAGTCGAGGTACAGAGTGAGAGCGACACCTTTTTCCCTCATGAAAATACCTCAATCTGTTAAATGCTATTAACCTTTGAATTTTTTTAAAATCTTTATTTAACTAGGCAAGTCAGTTCTTCTTTACAATGACGGCCTACCCCCGCCCAAACCCGGACGACGCTGGGCCAATTGTGCCCCGCCCTATGGGACTCCCAATCACGGCCGGATGTGATGCAGCCTGGATTTAAACCAGCTACTGCTGCGACGCCTCTAGCACTGAGATGCAGTGTCTTAGACCACTGCGCCACTCAGGTATAAAGGCAATCTCTATTGATCTATCTAGTCCAGTACCCTCCACATTACTGATTACAGTTAGTTTAATTATGTAGCCTATTCAGATGAATTTATTAAGAAACCCCCTCCAGAGACCAGTCCTGAGAGAGTAAAGTGAATCCCAACTGCATTCCAATTGACACCCTATTCACTATTTAGTGCACAAATTTTGACCAGAGTAGTGCACTATAAAGGGAATAGGGTGCCACTTAGGATGCATGCCAGAGCCCGCTCTGTGACCCATTGACAGGCCACTTCGAGGTCATTAATGGACAACAGGTCCCTGAGGAGAGAGAGACCTGTGGGGGTTACAGCTATCAGAGGAGAAGGTCAATGGTGAGAACACCCTGGGTCAGATCCATAATGGGACCCATTTCTTCAACAGTTGGACTGTATGATTCTATATGGCAAGTGACATGGGGTGTGCAGAGCAGGAGAATGGCTTTTCCATGTGTGTGTGGCGAGTGTGGAGGGGAGTCGGCATTTCGGTATTGTGTAGCTAGCCTCTTGGACCACAGTTAGAGAGTGACAGGTCCTCCTCATCATCCATCACCCTGTAGTTGCCCATAACATTTTCCCATTCCTCCATTCTCCCGCTCTTCAGCCAGTGGATGTATTCCTCCGATTAATGTGGAGAGAGACAGGGAGAGAGGGAGAAAGAGAGTGTGAGAGACCAGCTCCTCAGCAATCACATTAACTTCAATGAATACACAGGCAATTCATTTACCCAGCCACACTCCAGTGCCACTTCTGTACTGGAGCTGGCAGTAGTGTTGGTCCATCTTTAATCAAACTGTGTGCTTTGGTAGAATAACCATCACCTGCCGTTGCATACCACTACAAGTAGAGGTAGTGGTCACCAAGGGGATTGAACTGCTCCCAGTAAGCAAATTGACGTCTTTTCCAGACGTTGACATCAGGTGCACTTTAGATGCTCAATTAAAGGTGAAAAAAGTTATTTTCCGGACATCCATTTTTTTTTTTCCCCAGACGTTGAAAACATTTTCTGGACCTTGATATTACTTATTTTCTGGGCATAGAAAAGTTAGTGAGCATTTCTCCTTTGCCAAGAAAATCCTTCCACCTGACACGTGTGGCATATCAAGAAGCTGATTAAACAGCATGATCATTACACAGGTGCACCTTGTGCCGGGGACAGTAAAAGTTATGTCACACAACACAATGGCACAGATGTCTCACATTTTGAGGGAGTGTGTAGCAATATCCACCAATGCTGTTGCCAGAGAATTGAATGTTAATTTCCTATCATAAGGGGGAAATGGTGTTTCTGTACGTGTAGCTAACCTCTTGCATCTCTCTGACCACATTTAGAGAGTGACAGGTCCTCCTCATTTCGCTCCACCCGTGTATGTGACCAATAAAATTTGATTTGCCCATAACATTTTCCCAGTCCTTTATTCACCCACTCTTCAGCCAGTGGATGTATTCCTCCGATTAATAGGGAGAGAGAGAGGAAGGGAGAAAGGGAGAAATAGAGAGTGAGAGACCAGCTCCTCAGCAATCACATTAACTTCAATGAATACACAGATCACCCAGCTACACTCCAGTGCCACTTCTGTACTGGAGCTGGCAGTAGTGTTGGTCCATCTTTAATCAAACTGTGTGCTTTGGTAGAACAACCATCACCTGCCGTTGCATACCACTACAAGTAGAGGTAGTGTGGAGATGGTGGTCACCTAGGGGATTGAACTGCTCCCAGTAAGCAAATTGACATCTAGATGGGGCTACTTTAGATGCTCAATGAAGTTAAGTCACACAACACAATGCCAT
Source organism: Hucho hucho (assembly GCA_003317085.1). Taxonomy (NCBI): domain Eukaryota; kingdom Metazoa; phylum Chordata; class Actinopteri; order Salmoniformes; family Salmonidae; genus Hucho; species Hucho hucho. Next base: position 131,805 of record QNTS01000786.1, on the reverse strand, counting down.
AGATGTCTCACATTTTGAGGGAGTGTGCAGCAATATCCACCAGAGCTGTTGCCAGAGAATTTAATGTTTATTCCCTACCGTAAGCCACCGCCCAGGCCCACCCATAGCTGCACCCCTGCTCAGGAATCTGAAATCCATATATTATGGCCTGATGAACTTCTTTCAATTCATAGATTTCATTACATGAACAGTGTTTAAAATGTTGTTCAGTATCTTCCACTTTACAGAACAAACCAAAAGACCAGTTCAACTACAACAACATTCTCAGTTATGGTTACAAACATGTTTTTTTTTTTTAGGTATGACTGTGATATGTTGTTAATCAGTTTTAGCTATAGATAACAGCGCCTGCTGAATAACCAACATGTAAATGTAAAAAAAAAAAAAACTTGCAAATCAAAGCATGCTGGGTATTATTCTAATGAGCTCCACCTCCTAACACGTACACATTTGGTCAGTGCAGACCAGATCCAAATATGAACGATTCAGAGGTGTTTAGAATGTTTCACAAGATTGAAAATCACAGTACATTACGGAACTATTTAGTACAGTAGAGCACAGTAGAGTACAGTACATTACGGCACTATTTAGTACAGTAGAGCACAGTAGAGTACAGTACATTACGGCACTATTTAGTACAGTAGAGCACAGTAG
>QNTS01000786.1:62064-130968 GCA_003317085.1 Hucho hucho | reverse complement strand
GTAGAGCACAGTAGAGTACAGTACATTACAGCACTATTTAGTACAGTAGAGCACAGTAGAGTACAGTACATTACAGCACTATTTAGTACAGTAGAGCACAGTAGAGTACAGTACATTACGGCACTATTTTAGTACAGTAGAGCACAGTAGAGTACAGTACATTACGGCACTATTTAGTACAGTAGAGCACAGTAGAGTACAGTACATTACGGCACTATTTAGTACAGTAGAGCACAGTAGAGTACAGTACATTACGGCACTATTTAGTACAGTAGAGCACAGTAGAGTACAGTACATTACGGCACTATTTAGTACAGTAGAGCACAGTAGAGTACAGTACATTACAGCACTATTTAGTACAGTAGAGTACAGTACATTACGGCACTATTTAGTACAGTAGAGTACAGTACATTACGGTACTATTTAGTACAGTAGAGTACAGTAGAGCACAGTACACAATGGTAAGTTACAGGACAGGGCCGGTTGCATAAAACACCTTAAGTTAATTTTCCACTTATCTTTTCCCTTAAAGTTTCCTTAATTTTAAGTCCGTTGCACAAAACATTTTATGGTGAATTTCCCCCTTAAATTAAGTGAAAAGGTTAAGGGTGCCCATGAGGTCCCTTAAGTGCTTCATTCAGTGTGGATGTCAATGTAAACAGCATTTTGGAGGTGAATGTTGTTTTCATCTGCTCTGGTTACAAAATAAAAACATCAAGCAGCTAGCTACTTAGCTAAACAATGGAAGGTGCACAATCCATGGCTACAAAGCTAGCTGGCTATTTACCTATAGGTAGTCTTGAGTCATGTAGTTGAGAAAAAAAGTAACTACAAGAAGTGATTTATTATCTTCTGACGCAAGATGCTATTTCACGAAATTAAAGTGATCTCTTTGATGAGAGGTTTAGTCATCAGTTAATCAGGCCATCTCAATGGTAACCAGATACTCTTTCTGCAATGCATACCTTCAAACTATCGTAAAACCTCTTAAGTATGCCCTTACCTAAGGAAATATTTGAGGGGCTCTATGCAATGCCCTTAAAAAATTAAGTAAGGTAAAATGATTCCTTCAGGGAAACACTATAGATGCTTTATCCAACAGGGCCCAGTAGTTTTGTTCAGTAGAGTACAGTAAAGTATTGTACAGAACGGTACAGTACAGTTTAATTCAGTAGAGTACAGTATAGAAGAGTTTAGTACAGTGTAGTTTAATTCAGTAGAGGATAGTAAAGTACAGTACAGTTTAGTTCAGTAGTATATTGGAGTAATGTAGTGTACAATACAGTACAATATACTTTACTGTACTCTACTGTATTTTACTGTACTGTACTTTTCTTTACTGTACTGTGTACTGTACTCTGCTTTACTGTGCTGTCTAATGTTGGGGACCTGACCAAATCTTAACCAATTATGGACGTTAATGTTTGAGCCAAATCAAGGCCGGTCCGGACGTCTGTGGATGTTGAAATCATGGCCGGTCCATACTGGACTAAATCTGAAACAAACGTAGACATCTATGATTGGTTCAGATTTGGTCCGGACGAGACCAAAAATCTATGTCCTGGGATGTTGAAATCAAAGACTGCACAAAAAACGAACAAAAAAAAGACGTCCTGAAGACGTTGCCATCAGTAAAAGCTTAGTGGGCTTCTAACCTTGCAGACCATGGTCAGATTAGATGGTGAATGTGGAGGAGATATTCAGTCACTGAGAGGAAAAAGGCCAATTGAAAAAAGTCCAAGTCGACTTCTCTTTATGACAAAGAAACAATCGATTTTGGCATGAAAGTCTCCTTCAGGGTGAGATGGCGTGGAGTGAGATGAGACTCAGCAGTGATGTATTCTAAGACCCTGGCGCTCTCATCACTAGATGGCAATAGTGACTCAAATTGATCAGAAAGAACGAGGTAGTTTCCTTGGTTATACTGTAGAAATATAATATTACTTGTACAAACTGTTGATTGAAACCATTCATTATTAACATACTGCATGCAACTTTATGTATGTCATATTTTCTGTGTGCAAAGCAATGAGAGTCTGGCCCTGTAACGAGAAGCGCCTGAATGTGTTTTGTAGCTTAGTGTTGAAAGGAGATTGATACTAGGCCAGTTCATGTGGATGCCGGTTCTGTGAAGAGTAACAATGCAGTAACAAAACAACAGTTGCCAGATACCTATGTTGATGCCAGCGCCTCTTTCTCTCGCTCTCTCTCACTCTGGATGTTTGACAGTAATAGTAACGTATTTGTTTTCCAGTGAGTGCCGCCAGGCAGCGTCCAGCAGCACAGATGTTTGGAATGGCCTTGCGGAAAATGGCAAATTATGGGCCATTTTTTTTTTTACAGGCATCGGTAATGACTGGCGAGTCCCCTGGCTGTGGCCCTGTGCACTCTGGGTATGAATCAGAGCTCATTTGCCATAATAAAAACAACAACCGCCAACAACAACAACAAAAATAGAGTCTCACACACACACACACACGCACACACAGACACACACACACACACACACACACACACACACAGTGGAATAGTAAATGTAGAGGAAGAAACACATCACTCAACAAGACCAATCCCTTTAATGGTCCTGCCCAGTCAAAATCATGTTTTTATCAAATTGTATGATATTTGGATGAAACCGGATCAAAGTAGGATGACCAAAGTATGAAGTTTGATCATACAATTACTGTCCCCCTCCCCTGTGTCAAAAACTTGGATTCAGGAGGAGGGATTAAGGGCTTTATGTGACACCACAAAAAGCCTCTAATTTTAATACATCAATGCTAACAACTTATTCTCTTACTTTATTTAAATAAGTGCCACCTTGTAAAGCTGTGTTCATAAACAAGTGGGAGGCGGGAATTTAGCATTTGTGAAGGAATACCAGTTGGATGCAGTCAAGTGCCCTGAACTCGTTGAGAAGAAGAGCTGCTAAACCCTAAACTAAATGTACAGCTATCATGCTTGTAAACAAATGTGACCCAACGGCTCAATTCGGTCTTAAGTAGAACATTTTGAAAAGTAGTTTTTTACATTAGATAAAAGTAGATACTCAGAGCTAGAAAATTGTATTTCATACACTACAGTTGAGGAACAATGGGAAAGTAATTCTGCTTTTATATTTGATAAACTTCTAACCTCACTTTTGAGAAAATGTCCCTTGAATGTTTGGTAAACGTAATGGAGAGCTCTTTGTCTACACCCATTCAAAATCATTCACACCCTCTTAAGCCTTAGCCCCACCCATCTCTTTAAGGATTCACATGTGAGGTCATGTACTAAACAACCAGATTTCAAGACTAAAGGCTGGCTTATACTACGTCTATCGACAGTTGTCGCAGTGACATCAAACTTTTTCTTGTCGTTATGAAAAAGTATGAAGACAAAAACTACAGGATGCATGACATCATCAGCCTGGTGGTTGAAAATAGCATAACTAGTGTATTTTAACGGCAATAAACCCACCCGATTTAAAAATTATTTTAGTAGATGTCAATCTATCAAACCAGGCCACTAAAAGCACCTTTCTAACCAATGTTTTGGTTCGTTACTAGCTTGTTAGCTAGCTAGCTAATGTTAAGTTAACTGGCCAGTTCAAATAATGACCATATCATATAGCTGAGAACATCTTCATTTTAGCTCATTTGTCTTCATTATTACAGGAAAATAAACGAACAATATCATTATTTACAAGTTAATTGCGAGCCAATTACTGAAAATAGCTTACGGTTGTGAATGTGACCAAATAAAAGCAGGGTATTCTACCAGAGAATTTTACAACTTGGACACGTTGGTCTTGTTGGCCTAACGCTATATCTGACTTGCCTAGTTAAATAAAGGTTCATAAAAAAATGTGAATTAAAAATAAATATATATCCTAATTTTACGTTTATGCAGGTCATGTTCTTCACATTATCGTTTCTGGTAAACACATAGTATATAAAATCTAAGTTTATTTGTCACATGCACAGGATACAGTCGGGGGAGTGAAATGGTTACTTGCAAAGTGGAGTCTTTTCTTTAGTCATGTACAGTACCTAGCTAGCTAGCTAGCTAGCTAGATAAACAATTAACCACAATCCCAACTCATAACGTTACTACCCTGCATGAATCTGCAGGTAACTAACCAACCAGGTTCAATGTTACCTAGCTAACTAACATTAGGCTAGATCTTGCAATGCAAATGGCTCTGAGATACAAATAATATTACTACACAGATCATACACATAACGTTAGCTAGCTAGCGGGCCAGCCAGCTAACATGATCTAGCTAGCTAACAGTATGCATTAACTTGAATTGAAAATGACTTTCTGACAAAATTTTAATCTTATAATATCTGAAAATGTAGCTAGCTAGACTTACCCATCTTACCCATATGCATGGATGGACGCTTCTCCCTCTCTGTCATGGATGCCATGATTCCCCTTAGTTTGAAGATGTAATCTGGAGACAGGTGTTTTATACAACAACCTTCTGTGTTCCCTTTTTGACCCCTTTGCATATATGCAATCAAACGCCAGAATTTTCTCCATCTCCTTATCTATCATACTCTAATCCCACCGGGAATTCCACTGATTTCAAAACTCGGTCCTCCTGAAAGTGGAGAGCAACACTTCTACAATTAGTTCATCAGAAAGTCTCTGGTTGTGTAAGTCTCTAGTTGTCCACCAGAGGTCACCATGTCCTTTGTAGTCGTGGCTTCTTGGTCTCGGAGTGTCTGTTTGAACGTATCTTTGTTCTGGAAGTGTTCATTAGAATGGATCCTTCAAAGTAACACACTGTTGTTCTCGGTCAAGTTTACTAGACTAAAGGACTTAAACAGTAGTCTTCTTCTTCCAGAGAGAGTTTCAGAGTTTCTAACCAATTCGTACCTTTCAGCTCACACTGGTCTTTAGTTTTAAACCATTTCTCAGCCGTGTAGCCACCGCTTCAGTACACAGTGTGAGCATTACGTTCACATTTGCAAATAAAAATGGAGTAAAAAGTATGAGCATGTGCGAGTTGTGTTGCATAGCTGCTAATCACACAAATAAATACACGTTTTTCCCCTTTTCTTTTACCTTTACAATGAAGCATCTGTATGCAGTGGTGGAAATAAAATTTGATGAAGTGAAATATGTGGTGGTTGGTTCAACCACCTGTATTGTCAGTAAGTTTCTACTCTGACAACCAAAGGCTGTGTTCTGACCTTTAAAATAATAATAATTGTAATATATATATATATTGGGTTATAATTATAATATATAATTGAAATACACTGTAACCTGTGTGTTGCTACTGAACCAAAAAAGGTAAGCCCAAAAAAGTGAAAAACTATCTGACAAGACATGAAAAATGCAACGGGCCAAAATTCTGGAGACCAGAGGTAAAGTGAATATGTTTTGAGAGTGATAGTATATATTTGTTTTACAGCTATCTCTCCACTGTCCAATGATGGTAAATAGCTCAATTTACAACTATTTCAAAACATTAAAGCATCCTTGTATGTTGTTCCTAAAATTAACACCCGCCAAATGCGGGTAGATTTTGGCATTGGCGGGTAAGATGTCCCTTTCATCAGTCATGTTGGCGGGTGCTCAGGGCTCCACAGTGCGAGAATTTAATCACGTTATTGCAAAATAAATACTGCAGTAGCTGTTTTCAAAGTACAGTACTTCTGCCAAAGTACTGTACTTCTACTGAAGTGAGACTTTGTCGTTGTGTTTCTTGGCTATTAACATTGTTTTATTCACAAGCTAGGTTGTTTCTCAATATTTTACTTTCAACTGCTAGGGAAGAGAAGCAACATCGATTCTAGTCAGACTCAATCTCACAGTCATAAACATGACTAAAGTTGTGTTACCACAGTAACCTCCCGCCCTTAAAGTAGCAGGTGAACATTTTTGTTTCATCTGTGATTTTTTGGTTAAAAGACTCAGGTCACAAAAAATGTAATGAAATGGACCGATATACCACATGACTTATTACTAGTAATACATTTGTTTTTATAAACATTACAAAGCATGCTCATCTGTGTTTTGTGTTTCGTTGGTATAATTTGTGTGTCAAAAAATATTTTGTGTCTGGTAAGATTTGAAATGTTATGCCCTGGTTGTACCCATCTTAGTGGTGCTACGTTAGGACATTTCAAATGAAGTGTGACATATATTAGATGTCTGTTATTGTTAACATGTGATTCATTTTGTCTCACAGAAGTTTCTCCACCAAGCTCACCTGGAAGACCGTCCCCCACTTGTATTGAAGCATTCACTTTGAAACAGTGGAGCCTATTTTGTAGTGTCATACTCTGGAGTCTGAACTGTCAAATGAAGTGTGACGTTAGACATCTATTGATGTTACCATGTGATTTATTTAGTCTCAAAGACATCTCTCCACCCAACCGTACCACAACACAGTCCCAAAGTCTCTCCACTCGTCCTGCAGTCTCCCCACCAGGAAGATGAGGACATGTCCTCTGTGACAGTAAATAAACACTGAAGCATACATATGAAGTATCATTATAATGTTCCTTGTTAGATTAAAGCTAGAATCCTTAATAGAAACAGTAACAAAGTGGGCACCCTGCCTCAGTTTTGGTAAAAAGCTGAGGGACTGACCATCCATGATATCAACATTGTCTTTGAGGCTTTACAGTGTTTCTTTAGATTTACATTGTTTACAAACATTTGAGTAGAAAAAAACGTATATTTTGGGTTCTGATGGGGTACGACAGTTGAACTAAGGTCACGAGGCATTTATGAGGTATATTCCTCAAGACTCAATGGGTATACTTCATTAATTCATAAGTCCAAAACTGGATGTAGCATCTAAATATTCTATCTTTAATCTTAAGAGTTGCGCGTGTTTTTTTTTTTTTTAAGTTGTACTGCCTAAAACTATCATGGACACTATTTACATTGAATAATCACAGATCGCAGCCAACTTTCTTAGTGTATTTTGACAAGGGTGTGAGGATGTTATGGTGAGGTTATTATTCACTGACTCCAGTAGCGGCGTCATTGTCATTGTCAAGTTTGGCTCCTTTCCCTCCCTCTGGATCCGACAGGGCACTATCTGCTGTCGGAGGTCTGGACCTATCGCCGGGAGCTATAGGCGTATGCTATCCTGCTTCTCGAGGGCCCGTCAAAGGTTCCACAAATTGTGTGAGGGGTAGGAATGGGCTGATTTCTCAATCCCCTTCTCGGGCCGTTGTATTGGGCAGTTCAATGGGGATAAATGTCTCAGTCCCTGGAGCAAAAACGTTGTGCTATCCAGGAGCACGGATATAGGATATATCAATAAGCTGCTCCCAAACATTTTAAACCTTCCCAAAGTTGTGCCAAATTAGGTGAATGTTCTTTTCAGTGGTTTACTATTGTTGATACACACGGGAAACTGTTGAGCGTGAAAACCCCAGCAGCGTTGCAGTTTACACAAACCGGTGTTCCTGTCACCTACTACCATACCCCGCTCAAAGGTACTTAAATCTTTTGTCTTGCCCATTCACCCTCTGAATAGCACACATACACAATCCATGTCGCAATTGTCTCAAGGCTTATAAATCCTTCTTTAACCCATCTCTTCCTTTCATCTACACTGAATAAAGCGACATGAATAAGGGATCATATCTTGGAAATGTTTTGTACACTCAGTGTATATGTCTGTCTAGGGTTGCAAAATTCCAGGAACTTTCAATAAATTCCCTGGTCAGTGCTCATAATACCCTGGTCAGGTGTTCATAATGTTTTGTACACTCAGTGTATATGTCTGTCTGGAATTCCAGGAACTTTCAATAAATTCCCTGGTTATCCTGAAATCCCGGTTAGAGGATCCCCGGAATCAGAAGGGAATAAGCAGGAAATCCAGAATCCTTCAACCAGTATTTCTGGGAAACCAGGACATTTATTGAAGTTTTTTGCAACCCTTTGTCTTTCTGAATCCATTTTTGTAACTTTGACCACAGGTTTGTTTTCACACTACAGAACAAAAACTGTGCCAAGGTAAGCTGTACTGGGCTGGTGTAGCAACATCAGTCCTAGGGTTGTAATTATCCACTTGATATGTGGGTTACTGTTTTTGACGCACCTCCTTCATGTCTCATCCATGCATCAAATGAGATTAGCTTTTCCTCCTTATTTCTTTAGAGTCTAAGACATTTCAGAAGGGAGGGTGGAATTGTTTTAATATGGTCATAATATGGATAATTTCACTATTTGGTTTGGAATTTTAGGATCCCTTGAGGTATCCCCCCAAAAATATATATACAGTGCATTCTGAAACTATTCAGACCCATTGACTTTTTCCACATTTTGTTATGTTACAGCCTTATTCTAAAATTCCATATTTCTGAATGGTTAACAAAAATTATGAATGTGTTAACTGTTAATATTATTTTTTATATTATTATTTAAAAAATTAAACAATGCAAAACATTAAGAATATTCGAAGATAAATGTACTGACAGTCAAGAGGGAATTAATGATGAATGGAAATAGTTGTTTTTCTGTAATGGGGAACTGAAGATTAATGGGGTCAGGGATATGGGAGGAATTTCAGTCCAGGACTCATAGCTACATCTGGCAAGTTCTCATTGGTCCAAACTGTCTATACATTGAGCCTGAAACAGGATACTTAATTTAGCCATTGGCCCAATTTTACTCCAAGGAATTATAATTAGTCAACGACAGGCTAGGGTTGGGGTACTCTAGAGGCGAAAGAAACGCACACTTATTTAGGCGAGGTGCTGGCTAGCAGAGAGGAAAACGTGAAAATAAAGGAGAGCCGCACACTCTAGGAGCTCAGATGCAGAAATGTAATGTCCAGCGTTTCGACAGGCAAGCTGTCTTCATCAGGGTATAATCACAAACACTGCGGGGTGACTCGTTTATATAGTGTCAAAAGACACACACAGGTGTCTGTAATCATGGCCGGGTGTGGCCTGATATCATTGCTTAATTCTCATATATTAAAATAGCATACAAAAAATTTAAATGGATAGCATACGATCATAGATACAATTTGGCTAAATAAACGTTTACAATAGCAAAATCACAATAATCACAAGAATGGCTTCAGATCAAAGTCTACGTTGAGACCGAAGGGAGCAAGGGTCTTTAAATTAAAGATTCAGGCAGCCTCTCGTTTTAACAATAAATTGTCGAGGTCACCCCCTCTCTTAGGGTGGGTGACATGTTCGATGCCAACATAACGTAGAGATGAAATCGAGTGGTTTGCTTCCAAAAAGTGGGCCGCAACTGGGTAAGTCGAGTTTTTGCACCTAATGGTGCTACGATGCTCCAAGATTCGTACTTATATTTCTCGCTTTGTTTTACCAACATAATCTTTACCACAAGGACAAGTTATAAGATAAATAACCTCTCAGGGATCACTGGGGCGCTAGCGCCCCACTCCCGACACTACCAGGTGAAATGTGAGGCGCCAAATTCAAAATCCAAAAGTTGAATTATTAAACATCCACCAATATACAAGTGTTCCATACTCATCAAAAGCTCTGTTTCTTGGCAATATCACAGCGTTGTCAGATTTCAAAAAGGCTTTACGGCGAAAGCACTACATTTGATTGTTTGAGGGCAGCACCTCACATACTTTCTCATAGCCATGAATTCATTAGCCAGCGTGGCACACACATAACACATTTCACAGCAAAAACAAATCAATTACCTGTTGAAGAACTTCTGCTGAGGTCTTCCTAAGTGTCCAACGAAGACAATCCNCTCTGCTCTAAAGCATCTGAACAGAATCAAAACACTTTCTCGAGACTGTGGACATCCAGAGGAAGCGATAGCTACTGCATTCATATGCCCTTATATGGGCATTTTCATGAGGGAGGGGTTCCAAATGAGGCACTCTGTGAAAACCACTTTCTCCAGGACAGAAATTCCTCGGGGTTTTGCCTGCCATATCCGTTCTGTTTTACTCACAGACAAATGGTTAACAGTTTTACAAAATTCAGAGTGTTTCCTATCCAATGGTACCAAATATGTGCATATCCTATTTTCTGGGCCTGAATGGTAGGCATTTTACTTTGGGCACGCCAGGCTCTCCAAAACGGTCAAGTTGTGCAGTGATCCCTGAGAGGATAACTGCCTTAGTGGAACACGTGATAACACCTTTGATTGGGATCTGTTTCCTTGTTTGGGGGTGTTTGAATGATCTACATTTATAAGTGCCATTGCATTGAGCACAGCCATTACACTTGTAGTTTCCATCCAGTAGTGGCGCAAATAGATGTTGTGCAGAGATACCAATTGATCTCTGAGATTTCTGCCCCGCGAGAATACAACCAAGGGAAGGTCCGAAAACACATTACCGATACTAGTATCGGATCTTAGAATGTGCCAATGTTTGTGAACAATTCCCTTAATTTGTTCAGAGCACTTTGAATAGCGGGTAGTTAGAACGCAAGAATGCTTCTTTTAGCGAGACTGACCTTGAAAAAGGTCATGTATCGTTTTTGTTTTTGAATTTTTTCAATGGCAGTATTAATCTGACCATTTTTGTACCCCCTCTCCTTGAATTTTCTCAGGGTTGGGGTACAAACTACATCTTGTCTCTTTGTTCAGTGGAGAAACGATTGAGGACAGGGAAGAATGAACTTCTGCCATCTACTTCCCATCATAACAACTATGATTTGTTCTCTTTGAATAAATATATTTTCTCCCCCTGATTTGCTTTGGGGTCTGTGTTATTGAAGAGTAACATCAACTGCTAACAACATGCACGACAGCATACAGACGCACACAAACATCAACGACATCACTTCTGACCAGACTCACCTGCTCACACCCCCATCCATCTCCTGCGCCCGCATCACTCTCTGCCACAAGGGCTCAAACTGCACCATTTTGATTCTCTCTGTCGCCCACGCAATTTCAACATTTAGATAATAAAGTATTTAAACTTTCCATTGTGTTAGCGATGGTGGATTGGTTGATTTCCAGTTAAGTGTGCATTTTTTCAAGATGATTGATGAGAAAAGTATCACCCACTCCGACCCGTCGGGTATCTCACTGCTCACTCTTATGCCATGTCTTGAAATATGCAGACAGATCAGTGGAGGCTGCTGAGGGGAGAACAGCTCATAATAAATAGCCAGAACGGCGCAAATGGAATGGCATCAAACACTTGAAAGCCATGTGTTCCATGAATTTGATAGCATTCCACCAATTCCGCTCTAGTCAATACCACTAGCCCATTCTCCCCAATTAACACTCATTGGCAAAATCACCACACTGTAAGCATGTCCTGTTGTTTTTACGGTAACTGACTGGCAGCCAGTTACCGAGTGGCCCATGAAAGAATATGGCACCACAACAAACCTTTCAAGAGAGGGCCACCCACCAAAACTCACGTACCATGCAAGGAGGGCATTAATCAAAGAGGCAACAAAGAGACCAAAGTTAACCCTGAAGGAGCTGCAAAGCTCCACAGTGGAGATTGGAGTATCTTTCCATAGGACCACTTTAAGCCGTAGACTCCACCGAGCTGGGCTTTACGGAAGAGTGGCCAGAAAAAAGCCAATGCTTAAATAAATAAGTGTTTACCAAAAGGCATGTGGGAGACTCCCCAAACATATGGAAGAAGGTACTCTGGTCAGATGAGACTAAAATGTAGCTTTTTGGCCATCAAGAAAAATGCTGTCTGTCGCAAACCTAACACCTCTCATCACCCCGAGAACACCATTTATCGGCAGGGACTGGGAAACTGGTCAGAATTGAAGGAATGATGGATGGCGCAAAATACAGGGAAATTCTTGAGGGAAACCTGTTTCACTCATCCAGAGATTTGAGACTGGGACGGAGGTTCACCTTCCAGCAGGACAATGACCCTAAGCATACTGCTAAATCAACACTCAAGTGGTTTAAGGGGAAACATTCAAATGTCTTGGAATGGCCTAGTCAAAGCCCAGACCTCAATCCAATTGAGAATCTGTCGTATGACTTAAAGATTGCTGTACACCAGCGGAACCTATCCAACTTGAAGGAGCTGGAGCAGAATGGGCAAAAATCCAAGTGGCTAGATGTGCCAAGCTTATAGAGACATACCCCAAGAAACTTAGAGCTGTAATTGTTGAGAAAGGTGGATCTACAAAGTATTGACTTTGGGGGGAGTGAATAGTTATGCATGCTCAAGTTATCTGTTTTTTTTGTGTGTTATTTCTTGTTTGTTTCACCCCAAAAAATATTTTGCATCTTTAAAGTGGTAGGCATGTTGTGTAAATCAAAGGATACAAACCCCAAAAAATCTATTTTAATTCCAGGTTGTAAGGCAACAAAATAGGAAAAATGCCAATGGGGGTGAATACTTTGGCAAGCCACTGTAGAAATGTCACACATTGGCTCCATTATTTATAGAAAGACCCATATAGAACAAAACACTTAAATTGTATTAACTGCATTTTTACTGCAACCCAGTTGCCAGCAAGTTATTTCAATTTGAGGTGCTAAGTGATACAGTACAATATTGTAAATGTATGTACTGTGAGCATTACAGTCTACTGCACTTGTAATTAAAACCTCTTGGTTACCAGCAACCTGATATTTCCTGCTATGCTAACATATATTTGATCATAAAAGAGGCCACAGATTTATTGTCAAGAATAGATTTCTACACTTTGCTAAACGTCATTAACATACAGTGCATTCAGAAAGTATTCAGACCCCTTGACTTTTTCCACATTTTGTTACGTTACAGCCTTATTCTATAATGGATTAAATAGTTTTTTCCCTCATCAATCTACAAACAATACTCCATAATGACAAAGCAAAAACGGGTTTTTAGAATTTGTGGAAATTTATAAAAAAACAGAAATATCACATTTATGTAAGTATTCAGACCCTTTACTCATTACTTTGTTGAAGCACCTTTGGCAGCGATTACAGTCTTGATTCTTCTTGGGTTTGACGCTACAAGCTTGGCACAACTATATTTGGGGAGTTTCTCCCATTCTTCTCTGCAGATCCTCTCAAGCTCTGTCAGTTCGGATGGGGAGTGTCGCTGCTCAGCTATTTTTTTCAGACCTATCCAGAGATGTTCAATCGGTTTCAAGTCCGGACTCTGGCTGGGCCACTCAAGGACATTAGAGTGTCTAGTTTGAGAAACAGACAGCTCACAAGTCTTCAACTGGCAGCTTCATTTAATTGTACCCGCAAAACGCAAGTCTCAATGTCAACAGTGAAGAGGCAACTCTGGGATGCTTGCCTTCTAGGCAGAGTTGCAAAGAAAAAGCCATATCTCAGTCTGGCCAATAAAAATAAAATATTAAGATGGGCAAAAGAAAGCAGACACTGGACAGAGGAACTCTGCCTAGAAGGCCAGCATCCCGGAGTCGCCTCGTCACTGTTGACGTTGAGGCTGGTGTTTTGCAGGTACTATTTAATGAATAGAAAAGAGAATGCATTCAAATGATATTGTATCGTAAAAATGCAGTAAAAATACTGCAGTGATTGTTTTAAACCAAACCCCAGGAAGACGTTCCTATCCAAATACTGTTTGTTTTGTGCTTCCTGTGTATGTCTGTGTGTGTATTGAAGAGAGAACCGTGACAGATTAGGTAGAAATAGGAGGGAAACTAAGTAAACAAATGCAATAATTATATGTAAAATGTATTACTTGGGGCTCGGGACGATTGTGGCTACTCTCTGCCAGATGATTACACAGTTTGCTTTATATAATGAACATTTCATTATTTATTTATTTTCTCATTGTTTCTGTGATCAAAAAATACAATTAACATTTAAATGAAATTCTTTAAAAGTCCTGTTTAAGTAGTATTTTGATACTTTGTGCAAGGCAATTGATAAGCATTAAAACCTTTGTGGGTGGGGCCTCCCGAGGGGCACAGCGGTCTAAGACACTGCCTCGCAGTGCAAACTGCGTTGCTTCAGATGCTGGTTCGATACCCGTGCCGGCCACGACCGGAAGATCCATGAGGCGATGCACAATTGCATCGTCCGGGTTAGGGGAGTGATTGGCCGGCATGTCCTTGTCCCGTCGCGCTGTAGTGACTCCTGTCGCAGGCCCGGCGTGTGCACGCTGACACAGTCACCAGTTGCACGGTGTTTCCTCTGACACATTTGTGCGGCTGGGTTCCGGGTTAAGCGAGCAGTGTGTCAAGAAGCAGTGTGGGGTTGTGTCTCGACCTTTGCCTCTCCTGAGGCCGTACGGGAGTTGCAGCGATGGAGCAAGACTATTGGATATGATGAAAATGGGGTAATAAATAAATACAATTATTGTAACAAATTGTGGATGGGTATAAAATGTATAATAGTAATATTTAAAATGACTAAATCGGGTAATTTTGTATAGATTTATTTAAAATTGCATCGGGCTGCTTCTGGGGGGATTCTGGTAAGATGCTGGCAAAGTCGGCTGAATTCCGGTAGATGGAAAGGGCCCTATGTCCTTGGGCTGATTCTGGGCAGTCAATCATTTTGATTCCGGGCCGAGTCCGACACACGATTCCGGGCAGATTCAATCAGTTCCGTTGGCTTGATTAAGTGAAGTTTAGGAAATGCAAAAAGCATGTGGGCATTGTGACAACCCTTCCACATGTCCCTGACTGAAAAATAAATGGCAAAGGTATGTCGAAAAAATTTGCATAAAAAACTTACAGAAATGATTGCGATGGGAAAATGATTTCTGGGTTAGATTAGCAGGTTATTATTATTTTGTATGATGTAATTTCTTTTATTAATAGTTTTTTAAGGGAAAAGAAAAGCATTTACTGCTGTTGTTTTATTTAAGATTTATAGAAAGCTTTTTTTCTTTCTAGAATTGTCTTGAAATTTTAAGTTTGAAGACAATTAGAAAATTAGCGTTAAAGTATATGAAATTGGTTTGAAGGGAATTCATTTGGTATTGGAATAAATACGGGTACTGTTGTAACTCAGTGGACTCCTATAGACCTTCCTATATTTCATAAGATCT
Source organism: Hucho hucho (assembly GCA_003317085.1). Lineage (NCBI taxonomy): Eukaryota > Metazoa > Chordata > Actinopteri > Salmoniformes > Salmonidae > Hucho > Hucho hucho. Next base: position 116,042 of record QNTS01000786.1, on the reverse strand, counting down.
GCTGTAGACTATAGTTTTTACAAAACTTTAACTAAGCTACTGACAGGAGTTATGACTGATTTCCAAGAATACAATTTTCTGTCCGCCTGCTAGTTGTAGCAGTGTTGTAACCGCTAACCTTTGCTTTCACAGCACTACTGGTGAAGACTTTAGATTTCTAAATGTTTAAAGTTAATGCTTTGATCCTTGTGTAGAGAAGGTCTATGTACAAAATTTGAAAAGGTGTTCTTGATGTAATTGATTCCTGATTTTCAAGTGAGTTGACACGTGTAGTAAGAATACCTGAACTCTCGGGAGCTGAATTTTAGTTGTGAGAATTGAGTTGATTGATCTTTGTAATTGAATTTTAAGTGAACCACAGTTAATTTAAAATACGGAATTAGTTAACTGATGGATCTAAGTGTTGACTGCTGTTAAGAAATGTAGATACAGTTAAAGAACTAAACAAATAAGGAGAGGTACCCCATGAATTAATGTGTGTATGCACTCAATAACAGAATGATTGTGAATAAATTATTTCAAAATGATGAATTGTTTAACACTGATGGCCACAAGATGGCGATGAGGGACAAGATAAAGTGTACTCCTGAGGGTTGCAGGCACTTGACAAATAGAAACAGTTGCTAACCTCTTCTCCTTGTTTAGGTTTGCCATATCATTCTAAACCATTTAATCTATTCAATTTATTAAAACATTTATAAAAAATTGTTTCCTGTCATCTGTCTTTATATAGGATCACAGTGGGAGGCAGCATACTGGTCTAAAAGACTTGACAGTATGGTGCTAGGGTTGGTGAGAGGCAGTGTCAGCCTGTGCTGACATCATGTCAATGTGCCCTTTAACCTTTAAAGCTCCTCATACTGTTCATGCTCTCATTTCACAGGCACGTACTGCTCACCTCATCCTAGCAAGGCTTCTCCATTACCAGAATGTGCTGTCTCATGTCACACTGAAGCGCTGTACTGTCCTTAACCCTGCAACTTTTTACCAACTGACGATGATGGTGAGCCCCATGATTGTGCTGTCCTGGTTGACCAGGTCTATAAGCCACACCCTGATTTTTCTGACGTGCCTTTAAGGAATGCTGATTTGGAACTATTTGTTGATGGTTCCACTCAAAAATCACCTCAAGGCGAACCATTAGTGGCTTATGCAGTAACTACGGCTGCCACTACCTTAGAAAGTGCTAAACTACCACCCAATCTGTCAGTTCAGGCTGCTACATTTTTTGCTTTTACTAGAGCATTTATTTTGGCTAAGAATAAAACTGTTACGATTTATACTGACAGCAGGTATGCATTTGGGGTTGTGCATGACTTCGGTACACTCTGGAAGCAACGTGGGTTTCTCACCTCATCTGGTAAGACAATTTCACATTCTAAATTGGTGGAAAACTTGAACACTATTTTGTTGCACTTCCTGTCTGTTAAAAACATGTTTTCCCTACAGGATATTTCTGATCTGCAATCAGGTGCAGGGCCTGGTGGAAGTGAGAATGGCGAAAGAAGGGCTCTTGGCACATGACTAAGACCATGTGTCAAAAGGGGGAGTTGTAGAAATTGTACATGATTTTTGGGTTGCGGAGCAATTTTGTGCTAAGTGTGTCATTTTTATGACTAACAATGTAGTATGGCTGAGACCGGACTGTCGTAGGTAACAGTAATGCCTCTGGCTCTGATGTACGTGCATGGACGCGCGCATTCTACCACTGGTTTAGCACCTCATGAAACACTCACAGGAAGACCCATGAGAATGCTAAACACCCCGTTCCCACAGAACAGGTTGACACCGATGGGTTGCAAGGATCAAATGGTAAGCTACTGTGCTGCACTTAACAATGTTCTGAAGTCTATTTTCCCCAGGATAAAGGTGGCTTTGCCTGACTGGTCCATTCCAGGTGCTCCTGATGGTTGCAGAGAGGTCGATGTTGGTTCACAACAGCCACTGCAGGAAGGTGCCCCACAACCCAGATGAATATGCACCAGCCGATGAATCATTGGTGACCCCAGTGGCCATGGGAGGACAAGGACCGGACTCAAGTCATCATGTTTGTTGCTTTCGTGGTCATCTTCTCATTGCAGCTGTTGTATGGGCCGTGGGAGAAGTGGCCACAATGTAACTGAAGAGTACCAGCATAGTACCACGGCGGGACTTTAAATAACAGCCGCTGCAGCTCGAGCCAACAGCAGGCTCAGGACGGGAGTCCAGCAAAAAATAGCCGCCCCATTGTTTAAGATGACGGAGATCGATGAATCAACGGGATGATTGTCCTCTTTGTACAGATTTTACTTCTGTATAACTTTTTAATTGTTTAAGTGATTCCCTTAAGAATGTTTTGCACCATGTGAAGTTAAAGTTAATTGGAAAGTTAATTGGAAATTAAGAATTCAAATTTTAAATTGTTTGTACTGATTATGTGTTTATAACTGGTAACAAATTCAAGGCCAAATGTAATATTAACTGTTGCCATGACCAGGGCCAGAGTGCAGGTTGTGAAGGATTAGCTGAGCTACCCTTTACTGCTGAAGACAGTGATGTTTAACCTGTTGCATATTTAGAAATGTGCCTGTTGTAGACAGAGGTTTGCTCTCACAAGGTCGGCTCAGTGGGAGTGGAATATTGGCTGAACGCCCAGACTGTGATTGCCAGGTGTTCTCTCCTAAGCATCCGTACTCTGGGAGCAAACACTTTGCTGAGAAAGGCTATCTGTATTATACCTAATCATCAGCAGACACTGGCAAGTCATAACTGTATATGGTATGTGTATAAGGTTAAAGGTTTTAACCCTTGTGTGGTGTTCATGTTTATGTTATTCAGCCAATGTCTGATGGACCCACAACATTATTGGGTTTTTAAAACAATACATTCGTAACAATTTACATAAAAACACAATACTTAGATGTTGACATATCAATTACAAGCAATAGACAGCATACATGGTTAATATTTGCCAATTACCTCTGCTAGATCACGTTTATCAATAAAAGCACAATTGTTTATTTTTTTATAAAATTAGTTTTTAGTAAACAAATCTATTATAATCAAGACATGGGTGCAATAAATCATGTTTATCTTGAACAAATATAAATAAACACTATTGCTTTGCTTTTATTGCTTTGAACTGAACAAATTGGAAGGACACATTTTACATACAGTATTTTATGGAAATGATAAATGAGCCTCATTGAACACACATAAAGGCCGGTCTACACACCACATGAGCGACAGAGTTTTACTGTGTGTGTGTTGCAAATGTATTTCTTGCACTTGATGCATGTGTACTGTGTCTTCCTGTCCTTCTTGGGTCCACACACATCGTAGTGCTTCTTGTTGCTACCGGCTACAATCTAGAATGATAAACAGTTAGTTCAGGAATTATACTAACATCTCACTCACTCACTCAGCGGGCCAAGGTAGGAGAGTCAGACACACACACACATGCAACAACATCACTCACATTTACTTCCGGTATTGGAGTTGTTGGTTATGTGGGTCGGGTGGATGGGGCACCAGCATCCTTCTCCTGAATCCTCCTCACGATCCTTGGGATATGTTGCCTCCTCTGGATTTGAGGTCTTACCAAAGCCTTGCCCAGCTCCTTGAGAAAGAGCCATCTCCTCCTCCTCCGCTTCCCTCTGTTCCAATCTGGGTTCAACTCCATCCAGATGACAAATGCGCTGTTCGCCGAGATGACCAAGATGTTTGAGGAATATCACAAGTGGCCAGCGTAGGGTTCTTCTATTGCAGCTGTAGCTAGTCACCAGCTTGTCTAAATTGTCCACCCCTCCTTTTGTGGCATTGTAATCTATTATGATGTTCCTGGCCACATATTCTCCCATCCCTATGCAGCGTACTCATGAGTACCACATTTTTGCCTTTCTTTGGCACGTAGGACACTAGGGATGTATCGGCCGTGAACACAAACATAGAGGAGTTGATAGGCCTGTTCTGTGTATTCAACAGCTGAGGTGGGAGCTCTGGCTTGTTTTTTCATACTGTTCTTACTGCAGGTTTAGATGGTATATACTGCCTGAAGGGGCAGCAGCCCCTAAATGTTAGAAGCTGCTCATCAACAGTAACGTTGGGCCCAGGGTTGTAAAAAATGGGAAGGCGGTCCGCCAAATTGGTCTGGTGTCTCGGTTATCGAAGCGGATAATCCTGGAAATAATGTGGAAGTGTTCCAGAGACGTTGCACGGAAAAGTTCTTTACCAGTTTCTGCAGAAACATTGTTGCACGGAAAAGTGCTCTACCAGTTTCTGCATCCCACAGGGATTCTGTGGATTCCTGTTAGAAGGCTTGGTGTAGGAGGTGCAAAAGAGACAGGCGCAGGACAGCAGAGATGAGCAACACAACGTAGTTTACTCATATAATACAAAGTAGATAATAATCCAAGCCCACCAAATAGGACTGACAACTCAGGAATAATAACGCACAACAAACATGGGGAAAACAGAGGGTTAAATAATGAACATGTAATTGGGGAAGTGAAACCAGGTGTGTAATAAAACAAAGACAAAACAAATGGTAAATGAAAAATGGATCGTTGATGGCTAGAAAGCCGGGCGACATCGACTGCCAAACGCTGTCCGAACATGGAGAGGGACCGACTTCGGCGGAAGTTGTGACAATTCCCCATTGGATCTGAACACACCAGCACGGATAAGAACCCCAAAGTATGCATGTAAATGAGTTTGGTCCATCTATTTCCATCGCTCTACAAAAACTAGCCTTCCCTCCAAATTAGTGCGGTCCAGAATGGATGGTGTCTGGGATGAACAGTTCAAATTAAGACTTTATGTCCTGCACATGAGTAACAGCCATCCGTGTCGGCCCTGGTTGTATCCTTATCACATTGGCAGCCATTGGTGGCTCATTCCTTGGGCAAGAAGACCATTCAATTTCACAATTTTTGAAATCCATATTTTTTACTCCTGCAGGCTGCTGATGAGCTGGTTACTGACGGGCTGGTCCTGGGGCTGGCTGCTGACGGGCTAGTCCTGGCGCTGGCTGAAGGTCAATCTCATCAACTTCTTCCAACTCACTGGCAGACTCTAAATTGACATGATCCTTATATTCTGAAAATTCTTAATCTTCCAAAGTGGAAGACGCTCCTTCCACACTAGATTCTCTCTCTGCAAAAATTATTTCTCAGGCCCTCTGAACAGATCATTTTTTTGCCATACTGATTGATTGTGGTAAGGAGCCACACAAGCAAAGCTATTTATTTGTTGTGTCCCTCCCCCAATTTACACTTGGCTGGGGTAGATGGTGGAAAAATACAGTTTTGTTTTTTACAGTGTATCGAAATAATGTATTGAAATAATGTATTGTAATAACATTGTGCAGGTTCCCGCAAGACATTGTGTAGTTCCACACACTACAAAGGGTAAAGAGTGCGAGAAAAGCGTGAGACAGGCAGGGAGACAGACAGGTTATTGGTGCTATGTTGAAACAGCAGGCACAGGGAAGAGGAAGACAGGGGGAGCACAGAGCAAACCTTTTTGTTTCATTTTTACTTGTTTTTACCTACAGACACACTTTTCAACACTTTATTGCCCAGTGGACCCGAACACCACATATGTAATAAAAATGTGTAAAAAGGTGCACAGTGTGCACTCAATGGAAATGTGTTCTTTTACATTGTTCTTTTTTCACAGAAAATGAGCCAAAGCCAATGATAATTTTTATTTTAGTATATTTTGAAAATGGGTCCTACATACCCGAACACCACACAAGGTTAAAACTCAGTGGCACAACAGAATCCATTTACAAAGATAATGTAATAGTGTGAGAAAGCCCTCTCCTACAATATTTAATATTCTGCTTTGTTTAAGTTTTGCTTAGATAATGACATAATTGGCTTACATTGAACCGTGAAGAGAACGCGTTCAACCTATACCTATACACTTGTCCAAGAACAATCAAACATCATTGATAATGTATCCTTAGGAACACTTTTATGTATATTTACTATAATATTTCTACCGGATTATAAACTGGACGATAGGAAAGGAAAAAACCACAGCGCGCGCGAGCCCGTGAACGCGCTTCCTCTTCTGTTTACATCCGATGACCAATTCGAAATTCTTCTTCTATTACCATCCAGAGCAACTAAACATCATCAAACACTGTCTAGAGACTGTTGACATCCAGTGGAAGCAATAGGTACTGCAGTCTTACTCCCATATATGTCTGTTTTCAATAGGGAGGGATTCAAAATGAGGCAATGTGTCAAAAGCACTTTTTCCAGGACAGAAATTTATCGGGTTTTCGCCTGTTATATCAGTTCTGTTATACTCACAGACAATATTTTAACACTCTTAGAAACTTCAGAGTGTTTCCTATCCAATAGTACTAATGTGCATATCCTATTTTCTGGGCCTGAGTGGGAGGCATTTTACTTTGGGCACGCCAGACTCTCCAAAACCGTCACCTCGGGAGCCGCTCCCTAAGAAGTTAATTTCCACTGCCTGTTTGAAGGTCTTATAAGAAGAAGCTGGTAGTTTTCCACTCTGGCTCTTTTCATACGGCCAAGAAAAAGAGCCTCTGAGAGTGACCACAGTTTTTTGGTCAATACTGTTCTTTTTGCAAATTTCAAGGGCACAGCTGTGTAGAGATATGAAGAGAACAGAGGTTAGCTTGAGCAGGAAAGAGTAATGTAACTGGCGTAATAACTTGTTTGTGCATCTCACACACCTGATACACATAACCACAAGATGAACAGAAGGTAGCTCTTGATGCCCCGATCTGCTGGGGAGGGGTGGAACCAGCCATGACTAAACATTTTTAGGTCTACTATTTAACTACTTAGGGAGCAGTGGGGCGCTACCTTTTGAATAACTTCTGCTGAGGGCTTCCCAAGTGTCCAACGAAGACATCGAATGGTTCTTTTGTTAGAAAAAGTCATTAATTACATCCATAAATCTCTGTTTGGTTGGCGCGTTATGTTCAGAAAATCCAATGTCGAATCGCCCATTGAAACGTGAAGAGAATGCGTTCAAATATACCTATAAACTTTTCCTAAACAAATCAAATACCAGTTATAATGCATCCTTAGCTATCCTTTTATGAGTGTTAGCGATAATATTTCACTCGGATGGTCACCTAAACGTTATATAAGTAAAATAAAGTGGGGCGCGCACCCAGACTCGCGACCTAGAAAACTTGTTGACATTTCAGGTCCCCTTACCATTTCCTGTTCCTATCCGTTCTGCTAACTCCATTCACTCCCAGTCTTTGTATATAGACTGTTGACATCTAGTGGAAGCCATAGGTACTGCAATCCAGGAGCTGGATTGCCTTGAAGTCAATGGGGAGAGTGTCAAACAGAGCAAAGGTCACCAAAAACTGCATTTCCTGATGGATTTTCCTCAGGTTTTCGCCTGCTATATCAGTTTTGTTATACTCACAGAAACTTCAGAGTGTTTCCTATCAAATAGTACTAATTATGTGCATATCCTATTTTCTGAGCCTGAGTGCCAGGCATTTTACTTTGGGCATGCCAGACTCCAAAACCGTCACCTCTGCTGCCGCTCCCTAAGAAGTTAAGACCTTTGTATTACCTGTATTATTGGGCTCTCAATAATCACCTACGGGTTGTCGTTGACCAGCTCCATTATTGCAATAATAAAATCAATATTTAAGTATATTTAAGTACTTTGTTTGAGGAATCTGCAGTCTCGCTTCCTTTTGATTAGAATTTCCTCAACACGTCAGAGCATAAACAATACCATGAAGTCCAAGGAACTTTCCGTAGATTTTTGAGATAGAATTGTTATTAGGCGTATATATGGGGAAGGTTAAAAAATAATTATTGACCTTTAGAATGGTTTGTTTCAATATCAATGTTTTTGCATGTACATTGATCGATTAATTAATATTTTACTCATATACAAATAACACATTTTTCTACACTTATCCAATCTGTTACTTGGATTTATTGCACCCATTACTGAAATGGTTGTTCAGGTTTAGATGCTTTAGGTAGTCGAATATCTTGTTCTTTCTAACCAATCAGTCATTCTGAATGCAGGTTGTTGCCATTGGGGGTAGTGCAATTTTTTGGGTATAATTGGTATGTAGCCAATTGAATAGTGGATTATTATAAAATATGCAGAAAATGTTTCCTCCAATTGTAGTGTCTGCCTATGCCCACACATATTGTCTCAAGAAAATGTTATTTCAAATTAGGCCATCATCACTGTCAATCGTGAATAATAATTCTTCACGTTTTACTGGTGAAACGTCAAAACTGCATCTCAATGCCATTCCTTTGATTGATCTCGATCAGTTTCATGGGAATATGCATTTAGATCTTCTTGAATTACTTTTTTGTGAGTGAATTAGAGCAGATGGGCTTGACAAACTATTCAACTTTTTAAACAATTATATATCCTGCCTAGTGGTGTGCTATGTTGAGTTTTGGCAGATTATAATTTTTTGGGAGACTCCTTCGGAAAGTATTCAGACCCCTTGACTTTGTTGAAGCACCTTTAGCAGTGATTACAGCTTTGAGTCGTCTTGGGTATGAAGCTACAAACTTGGCACACCTGTATTTGGGGAGTTTCTACCATTCTTCTCTGCAGATCCTCTCAAGTTCTATCAGATTGGATGGGGAGCGTCGCTGCAAAGCTATTTTCAGGTCTCTCCAGAGATGTTCAATCGTGTTCAAGTCCGGAATCTGACATTGAGACTTGTCCCGAAGACACTCCTGCGTTCTCTTGGCTCTGTGCGTAGGGTTGTTGCCCAGTTCGAAGGTAGTCACTTGCCCCAGTCTGAGGTTCTGAGCGCTCTGGAGCAGGTTTTCATCAAGGATCTCTCTGTACTTTGCTCTGTTCATCTTTCTCTCAATTCTGACTAGTCTCCCAGTCCCTGCCGCTGAAAAACATCCCCACAACATGATGCTGCCACCCCCATGCTTCACGGTTGGGATGGTGTTCTTTGGCTTGCAAGACTCCCCACTTTTCCTCCAAACATAACAATGATCATTATGGCCAAACAGTTCTATTTTTGTTTAATCAGACCAGAGGACATTTCTCAACAAAGTACAATCTTTGTCCTTGCTGAGGTGCCTTTCAGGTTATGTCGATATAGGACTTATTTTACTGTGGATATAGATACCTTTGTAACTGTTTCCACCAGCATCTTCACAAGGTCCTTTGCTGTTGTTCTGGGATTGATCTGCACTTTTCGCACCAAAGTACGTTCATCTCTAGGAGACAGAAGTCTCCTTCCTGAGCGGTATGATGGCTGCATGATCCCATGGTGTTTATACTTACGTACTATTGTTTGTACAGATGAACGTGGTACATTCAGGCATTTTGAAATTGCTCCCAAGGATGAACCAGACTTGTAGAGGTCTACAATTTTTTTTCGGAGGTCTTGGCTGATTTCTTTTGATTTCCCGTCATGATGTTAAGTAAAGAGGAACTGAGTTTGAAGGTAGGCCTTGAAATACATCCACAGGTACACCTCCAATTGACTCAAATTATGTCAATTAGCCTATCAGAAGCTTCTAAAGCCATCATTTTCTGGATGTTTCCAAGCTGTTTAAAGGCACAGTCAACTTAGTGTATGTAAACTTCTGACCCACTGGAATTGTGATACAGTGAATTATAAGTGAAATAATCTGTCTGTAAACAATTGTTGGAAAAATTACTTGTGTCATGCACAAAGTAGATGTCCTAACCGACTTGCCAAAACTATAGTTTGTTAACAAGACATTAACAAGGTCAATAATTATTTTTTACCCTTCCCCATATATACGCCTAATCACAAGTGGTTGAAAAATGAGTTTTAATGACTCCAACCTAAGTGTATGTAAACTTCCGACTTCAACTGTATATTGTTCAATTCATTAATTTTGTTCAACACATCTGTGGTATCTTGAAGATAGGCTGAGAGTGATGGCAGAAAAGGCTTAATAAAGTAATTAATGTACTTGGAGATGGGTTCTGTCAGACTTTCATTACCACTAATGACTGGTCTGCCTGGGGGGTTTTCCAGATTCTTGTGGACTTTTGGAAGAAGATAAAAAGAAGCTATATGCGGGCTGCCATTGAAAATAAATTTGAACTCATTGTCTGAAATGTAGCCACACTCCCTCAAATCAGGGCTGATTGGAAAAAGCTGTTCAAAAGAGGATAATTTGTAATATCAATACTTTGTACTCCCTGACAAAGGCCATCCATTGAACATGCCATGAAAATAAAGGCATTTTAATTAATTATATGAATAGTGCCCTGGTCCTCCTTTCTTTTTGTAGTTGACTAATTGTTCTGCTTTGGTTTCTGTAGCAGTAGCGTGTCACCTTGTTGGACTGTGCTTTCAGTTGCTCTCCTAGGTCTGTCTTCATTCTGTCAGCCCTTCTCCTTCCTTTCAGCATCAGCAAGACAAATGTGATTGTTGTGTGGTTCAGCTCCTGGCTGCATGTTGGCTGATAGCTCTGGCAGTTTGGTTCTAATTTGGCGGTTGAACAACAGTTCAGCTGGACTGCGGCCTGTGACTGTTGTACTCCTGTAGGCCATGAGAAACATCTGTAGTTCTGTGCACCAATCCTTCCCCTCTGATTGAGCGGCGTGAATTGCTTTGACAAGTGTCTCTCTACTTCATCGTGAAGCCAGAATGGAGTAATGGTGTCAGATCCCGTTTTCCTCCACGTATGCTAGCGGTGAGAGGAGCGCAATTATCCGTCACAATAGACTTAGGATACCCATGGATTGCAAACATCACCCTTAGGCTTTTGATTATATTGGTGGTGGTGATGCACATCGACCCATCTTTTATTTGTATTTTATTGTATTTATTTAACCTTTATTTAACTAGGCAAGTCAGTTAAGAACAAATTATTATTTTCACTGACGGCCTACCAGAAGGAAAAAATGCCTCCAGCGGGGATTAAAAATAAAAAATATAATAAAAATATAGGACAAAACACACATCACGACAAGAGAGACACCACAACACTACATAAAGAGAGACCTAAGACAAAAACACAGCATGGTAGCAACACAACATGACAACAATATGGTAGCGACACAACATGGCAGACGCACAACATGGTAGCAGCACAATACATGGTACAAACATTATTGGGCACAGACAAGAAGGTAGAGACAACAATACATCACACAAAGCAGCCACAACTGTCAGTAAGAGTTTCCATGATTGAGTCTTTGAATGAAGAGATTGAGTTAAAACGGCCCAGTTTGAGTGTTTGTTGCAGCTCGTTCCAGTCGTTAGCTGCAGCGAACTGAAAAGAGGAGCGACCCAGGGATATGTGTGCTTTGGGGGCCTTTAACAGAATGTGACTGGCAGAACGGGTGTTGTATGTGGAGGATGAGGGCCGCAGTAGGTATCTCAGATAGGGGGAAGTGAGGCCTAAGAGGGTTTTATAAATAAGCATCAACCAGTGGGTTTTGCGACGGGTATAGAGAGATGACCAGTTTACAGAGGAGTATAGAATGCAGTGATGTGTCCTATAAGGAGCATTGGTGGCAAATCTGATGGCCGAATGGTAAAGAACATCCAGCAGCTCGAGAGCACCCTTACCTGCTGATCTATAAATTACATCTCTGTAATCTAGCATGGGTAGGATGGTCAAAGTGGCACTGCTTCTGACTCAAGATATCCCCTAGCCCCACTGGACTAGCATCCACAATCACGTGTGTCTCCATGCATTTTGATTGGAGTAGGCCATGTTGTGTGAACTGGCCAGTGTGTTCTTCAGCGCGTTGAATAATGATTCTTGTTCATCTCCCCATGTCCATTTCATTGATTATTTTGTGCGTCTTTCTCAGCGGTTTGGATGTGGTTACCAGATTAGGGATAAATCTGCCACAATAGTTTACTAGTCCTAAAAAAGTCATTACTTCAGCAGCATTTGTCAGTCTGCGTGTGTTCTGCACCGCTTCCACCTTTGACTGTGCTGCTGCGATGCCGTTCTTCGAGAGAACGTGGCCCGTCAGTCGGAATTCAAATTCGTCACTGTTCGTCACACCTCTTTCCTGCAGTCATCTCAGGACTTGGTGTAGTCCTTTGTTGTGTTCTTGTGTGTTCTTACCAAACACAATGACATCACCTGAGATGTTGTGGACCCCCTCGATGCCTTGTAGGACTTGTGGGATGATGTGTTGATATGTCTCTGGAGCAGAGGAGACACCGAACACTAGTCTCTTGTAGTCACGTGGTCAGGGAACGAGACTCAGGTTTCAGTTCGATCTGATGATATCCCCACTTTAGGTCCAGTTTTGAGAAGACCACAGTTCCTGACATGTCCTCCAGGATCTCGTCAATGGTGGGGATGGGGTGTCGCTCCTGCACAACAGTTTCATTTGCTCTACGCATGTCAACACATACTCTGATGTAACCGGTTTTCGTGTGTACTACAACTAACGGGGACACTCATGGTCCATTCACTTTCTCAATATAATATCCATGTCCTCTAGCTCGTCATCTTCTGTTCAACTAGCTTCCTGACACTGAATGGTATTCTGCGTACTGGCTGTGCAACAGGTGTGACAGTCTCATCTACATGAATTCCGAACTGGAAGTCTTTCAGTTTACCCAGCCGTATGAAAGTATTTTTTGTATTCCTCCTGAATTGCAGCTTTGAATATCTGTGTGTCAACCACTTGGACTGGGTTTATGTTGCCTTTGGCCCTATGTGCAAAATGTCAAGAGCAACTGCTGATTTCTTTCCCAGTACAGATGTCTGTGCATCTTTCACGACTAGAATGTCTGCAGTGACCGACTCAGAATGAACAACTGATGTAATGTTGGCAGTGAACAGGCCCTCAAACTGCTAATGGTTGGGTTGAACCATATGTCTAAAGTGTCTTGGATGTTGGTTTCAATTGCACATTGCATTTGGTATGCAAATTACTGAATGTTGCTGTGCCCAAAATATTACAGCTAGCCCAGAGTCAATTAACATGTTAACTGGCTGGCCATTGTGAACACGTTCATCATTGTCATTGTCTGTTTTGTTATTTTGTATAGCAGGTGTGTTTGTGACTTGATTTACATTCAGTTTTGTGTGATAGAACATGCCTGTCCAGTATGGCCCTCCTGACCACATCTGAAGCATTTAACAGCTTGGTCATCATTAGATGGCTTGCCTTTGTTGGATTTAGAACATATTGTTTTCCTTGTCTCTATTTTGTTCCATTCCCGTCTGGGTTGTTTTTGTTCACTTTTCCCCCATTGAATTGGATTGACATTTAGTCTTTCCATTCTGGCCGCCAGCTGGTCAATAGCCTCCATTGCTCTTGCTATATCCATTAGAGTGGTGAGTCTCGCGCAAAAGCCGTTTGCGGAAGACATTTGAGTGACACTCGTCAATCACTTGGTCCATCATCAAATCATCTTTGATATCTCCATAATCACATGTAGCAGCCAACTTTTTCAGTCTGCTCACAAACATGTCCACTGATACCCCCTGCACTTGTTCAGCTTGCCTAAACAAATGTTTTTTTGTGGAGTGAAGTACTCGTTTAGCTTTGTCAACGCCATCTCATAGTCCTTGTCTTCCCCACCTGAAACAGTGATGGACAGTTTGAAACTATTAATCCACTTTGCCCATCACAAACCAACACTGGCTGGGTCGGAATGCACATCTAACGGCGGGAGAGAAGGTAAGCTCAGTGCCATTATTCTTAGCTTCTTTTGCTAGCTAGGGCACTTGTTTGCTGGTTAGCTGTCTTAACTGAATGGCTAGGATAAGTCCCTTTACAAATTCACTATTCCTGCACTCACCCAGCTTCTTGAGTGCATAAGGTTTATTTTATTTCCATATCCTTGTCGCAAGTTGTAATGTATCGACTTGACTCAGACTCAAGGGAATCGGTTACTTGTACTTCTTGGTCCCCGAAGCATAGCCTCCCGCCGATCCTCACGTGACTCCTAATGCCCTAACGACTAGGTGTCGCTAATGCACTACAGCGGGTAAATAAAAATTCCAAATCCTGCATATCCTCAGAGTGACTAGATTCAAAATGAGGTCTTCTTAAATACTTGTTGTGTTGCGCTTAAGAATTTAAACAGAACAATTAGAAATTTGCTTAGAATCTCAAATATTTGCTTTGTATCTCACTTGGTGAAGTCTACAGGAATAGAAATGGATGAATGCCACAACCATGTCTCTGTCAGTAACAAACACAGTCATGGGTGGTAACTCTACAATTTACTCGAAAGGCAAGGCACTCTGGGAAATTTGCAAATAAGGCTTTACACTCCAGGGGTGGGCAGCTCCAGTCTTCCAGGGCCTGCAAAGACAGCTGACTAATCAAATTGCATTCTAAACTGAAGATCATGATTAGGTGATTATTGGAGTCAGGTGTGTTAGCTGGGGCTGGAGGAAAACTGTGACGCCAATCAGGCCCTCGAGGACTGCTAAGCAGTGAGTTAATTAGACACTGAAAAGTGTTGACCGGTATTGACACTGGGAAACTGTGTGAAGACATATGTTAGCTCTCTGAGAAACGCATTGGCTTTACCTCAGTGGGCTAAAGCTGTCTTTTGGCATGCAGGAGAACTGTGGTTCAAATCCTGGTAGGACACATTACCTTACTGTACAACTGGATAGTGAAACTTTGGCCATGAAAATAGAGATGTGTTATGACTGTTATAACCAGAGCTTGATAGACATGTCTTGGCTTACCTCCTTACGAACTAAGGACAGATAAAGACATGGCTGACATCATAATTCATTTCCCCTCATTAGTGTGTCGTTGTTTTGAACAGTTAACCTTAATGAGACCAATCAGCCAATTAGCACAAAGAGACACACACACACTGCCCAAAAATATTATCTAGACATCATGTTGTTTTGGGCGAGACACCAGATGCGATCTTTAAACAGGGAGATTAGTTATTTAACCTATGTAATTTAGCCATGCTTTTTTTTCAAAATAATTACTTATAACAAAGTATTGTTGTTCACTAATTGTTGTGTGTGTGTGTGTGCGTGTGTGCGTCTGCCCGCATGTGTGAGCGTACGTGCGTGCATGTACCATATTCATTATTGTGTGTTTGGGGATGGCTGAAGAAGAGAAGGAAAGTAAACTGATTAAATACAGTAGCTGTTTATAAGCAATTAGATACAACTGACATTCAAGCTCCAGTTTAGTCTCTCTCACACACACACACAATAGCTTCTGCACCTTATGTTCTAGCTAGAGCCAAGTCATTGTTTAGAGTAGCACAATTAGAATTGCTCATCACATCCATCTAGATTTAACGATAACGTGGTGATTGAAAGGGACATATGGCTATTGGACGGTGACGATCACAATACAAAGCTGCAGACTGGACATATCTATGACGAGCCCGTTAAACAAGTGAAGGAGCTCTTATTTAACAGTAATCAGCAGAAGCACTGTAGGTCGTTCCATGTAATTTCAGCAAACCATGACACCCACCACCTCAGATTTTTCTGAATTCATTTCTGTAGTTAGAAACAGATCAGATAAATATTCCAGAAACATAATTTTGTTGAAATATAACTTGATCGCTGAGAAATTAAGTTAATTGATTGCACCAAAATTGGCCATTTTAATGTATAGGATTCCTATAATATCCAATAATGATAGTACCTAACATCCGATTTGGGCCAAACTTTTCTAACAATAGCTAAGACCTGAGGAATCCAAAGAAGTAGTCAAAAGTCATCCATGGAACCCACACAGCCCACGCCAATCGAACCCCAACAATGAGTACATACTGTAGTATCAGTTCTCTATGTTTGACAAGTAGTTTGGAGCTGCGGCTCGGACAGCAACCCATCCTTTGGTTTTGTTTACCTGGCCACTGTTTCAAATGCTACCTTTTTAGAATATGTGGCACAAATACAGTGCAAGTCAATTTTCTCGCTTCATATCCAAATCATCTATAGGTAACATCATTGAGTTACACAATCCACAATCCAGAGATCAAATTATATTTCAACAAAATAATGTTGCAGGGATGCTAATATGATCTGTTTTTAACAACAGAAATTATTTCAGAAAAATCTGAGATGATAGTTGTCAAAATCCTCTTTCGTGTTCTTTTTGAGGTGGAAGGTTCCCTATGGGAGATAAAATCTGCAGAGCATCATTTCTCTAATCCCACAGCCCCAGCTTTCAGAGTGACAGGCCTATTATACAGAATGGGGAATTTATAGCACGGTCATCTTTGATGGCCTGGGTGTCCAGCCGGGCTCCATCCACCGCTGTATGGGCTCCCAGTAATGTCGGCGGTAATGATCTCTCTCTCTTGTTATAGTCAGCCTGACTCCCTCCACCAAAGGTATTATTGACGGCAACCATTAACAAAAACAAATATTTTCTGTAATCTTTACCCTGCAACCTTATTTACGTGTTTCTTCATAACGTTGTGATGTGTTGCAACTCATCACGTCTGAAATTGTTTTGATTAGTGGGGTTATATAAGACGATAGGCGATGGACTCTGTCTGTCTTGCTGGGTTCATCTTAGCTGTGAATAATGGTAACAGATAAAACGCCACTATGCATTTGGTTAATGAGCAAAGTTATTGATTCATTTGAAATGAACGTAAGGCATATGATTTAGATTTACTGTAAGCAATTAAACATATACCTCATATTCCTCATACAATATGATAATAATTGCCATGTTCTTTTATAGTTCTTGAGATTTAGAGCATGATAAAATGTAATACTCTTTCTTGGCTGCAGTTAGGCCTTAAGTAATAAGGGTTTACCATTGAGGTTTGCCTTTCCTCTGATATCTTTGGCCTTACAGCAATAATTGCGTTTGAGTGGTCTCAGAGCCTGTTAGTACTGCAAACTGTTTTGCAAAGCTGAGAGATGTTTTGTATTTGACATGTTTCCCCTTTTCAGCGTTTTCACGTCAGCGCTGACTGAGTTCTATGATAATGATGTTTATTTGGGCTAGATTGTGCTTTTGAGTTGTGTTCCTCTGGGGCATAGCAGAATTAAAAGATAGGGATTTGTATCTGAAGCTTTCATATTTTGCCCCCCTCTCCCCAATTTAACAACACAACTTTTTCTAATCTGCATTCAAGACATTACTTCAAAGATTTGTGACATAAAAATAAATTGGGGAGAAATCCATGTTTTAAAGGGATTTTTTCTTTTAAACAGAACTTTAGAAAATGGTTCAACCTTGAAAGGGGAAAAGGAGTCCAAAAGAAATGGAAACCCAATAATCAATTAATTTCTGTGAAGTGATGACATCAGCTTTGAGGACAAGTTGAATGCCAAACATTTAGCCACAGAGACAGGAGAACGGTTCTGGTGTTCTGTTCTGCTTTGAAATGTGAAGTTTTGAAGATGTTCATTTCAATAATCATATTTAGAAAAATAAATTGTAAACAGCAGTAACCATATATCCAAAAAGCCAAGACAATCCATTCGATACCAAATCTGATTTTTAAAAGCTTTCCCACCTATGGGGTTGATAGCAAAGTGAAAGAAAATGAATACATTTTCTATATTTTAGCTTTGAAAAGGACAGCTTTTGGGTGGGAAGAAAATAACTGATCAAACCAGAGACGGGTCTCACAGGAGATACCAGAGCAGATAGGTGAGAGACTAGAGCAGAGCAGACAGGTCAGATAGATAGATCCATTACCGATGCTGATTAGAGACAAACTTTTCAACTTTTACTGTTTCTCTCTCTCCTTCTCAATATTCACCTTCCCTTTATCATTAGTCTGGTCTCTCAATTTCAACAAAGCTAACCCAAAACAGCAGGCCTCTCTCTCTCTCTCTATCCCTGTCTCGCTTCCTCCTTCCTTCCCTCTTTCTCTTCCCAATCCTTTTCATATCTCCCTCTCCTCTTTCACTTCCCTCCTTCTCTCTCTTCCTCCCTCCTCTTCTCCCTTTTTCTTAATTTCTTCCTTTCCCTCCCTCTCTTTCATCCCTCCCGTCTCACCCTAGGCCAGGCTGTGTCATTGTGGAGACAAGGACAATACCTTCCCCAGGCTGCCATTAATTCTCAGCAGCTGACTCTAATCACTAGCTTATTAATAGTTGATGATCTTGTTGACAAAAACACCAGCGCTATTAACCTGAGGTGCGTTCAGTTCCCTTGAATGGTTTCTACGTTGTGGAATGGTTTGTACTGAATGACACATTTCCCCAAAACGTTCTGGAACAGACTTTGAGGTACGTTTGCTCCCGTTTGGTGGGTGTGGCGAGGTGTGACTTGAAACAATGAGTAATGTATTTAAAGGGCCTTGCTGACAGTGTTCCCCCAACTCACAACCTCCCCGGTTTGGTTTGTTCAGTACAGTACTGTTTCCGGTCGCTCTAGAGTCTATTGATTTGGTGTCCTCCACACCCCTCTAAATGTTCGAGGATGTTTGGACCGGCTAGCTAGGGACGTGAGGGGTAGGAGAGAAGAAACAAGAGACAGAGTGAAACAGGAGTTGAGGGATTTTTGCAGCATAAAGATTGAGGAATAACATATACAGTGGCAAGAAAAAGTATGTGAACCCTTTGAAATTACCTGGTTGAGGTTATTGCTGCCAATGGATGGTCAACCAGTTATTAAATCCAAGGGTTCACATACTTTTTCTACCCTGCCACTGTGAATGTTTACACAGTGTGTTCAATAAAGACATAAACGTATAATTGTTTATTTGTTTTTAGTTTAAGTAGACTGTGTTTGTCTATTGTTGTGACTTAGATGAAGATCAGATCAAATTTGATGACTAATTTATGCAGAAATCCAGGTATTTCCAAAGGGATCACATACTTTTTCTTGCCACTGTAGATCATGGAGTGAGATTATGTTAATGGAGATTTTGACTTTGTAAACATGAAGGTGAGTATTTTCCATTAACAAGGATCATCTAGTAAAGTCTATCATTTGTCCCCAGAAATGTTTTGTAAACAACTTGATCTCTTAAACACCATGGGCCTGTCATGCCAAAAAGCTTGGCTCTATTTTACTTCATAGCGGTCACGTAGGACGGAGGACGCGGGCAGTTCTAGCTCTATTTTACCTCATAGCAGTCACGTAGGATGGAGGACACGGGCAGTTCTAGCTCTATTTCACCTCATAAGCACTTGCTCAGTCCACAGAAAAGTATTACCTCAGAATTACTCTACAATGACAGTGTTTTTGACGGTGACTACCTGCTGACTAGATACTGCTTCAGAGGACCAAAAAGACTGTAAAGAGAAGTCTTTCTTTACCATATATTTGTCTGCATAAGAAAATTTTATTAACCACTTAAGGATCCACCACTTTTTTTCAATTTTCGCCTAAAATGACATTAACTGCCTGTAGCTCAGGCACTGAAGCAAGGATATGCATATTCTTGGTACCATTTGAAAGGAAACACTTTGAAGTTTGTGGAAATGTGAAAGGAATGTAGGAGAATATAACACAATAGATCTGGTAAAAGATAATACAAAGAAAAAAAAGCGTTCTTTTGTATTTTTTTGGTACCATCTTTGAAATGCAAGAGAAAGGCCATAATGTATTATTCCAGCACAGGTGCAATTTAGATTTTGGCCACTAGATGGCAGCAGTGTAACTGCAAAGTTTTAGATTGATCCAATGAACCATTGCATTTCTATTCAAAATTTTTAATCAAGACTGCCCAAATGTACCTAATTTGTTTATTAATAACTTTTCATATTAAATTGTGCACTCTCCTCAAACAATAGCATGGTATTCTTTCACTGTAATAGCTACTGTAAATTGGACAGTGCAGTTAGATTAACAAGAATGTAAGCTTTCTGCCAATATCAGATATGTCTATATCCTGGGAAATTTTCTTGTTACTTACAACCTAATGCTAATCGCATTAGCCTACATTAGCTCAACCGTCCCGTGGAAGGGACACTGATCCCAAAGAAGTTTTAAACTTTTTTAGATTGACATTGCTAGCTACTGCACTTACCTCAGCCTGCCTCGGCAGCTAGGCAACTAGCTAACCAGACAGTTTTATTTAGCTAATGTTAGCTAGCTAACTGTTATTGTAGCTTTCTGTTTGTATGTAGCTTGCACTTCAATGACATCCCTCGAGGAGATTTTATTTTATATTTCCAACCAGGCGAAGTGTTATCAAGGAACCTCTGATCTCGACAAGAGGCAGAACATTTGTAGGGGGCAGAGAAATTCACAATTCAGGGTTAAGCAGTTAACTTCTATTAGGTAACTGGATGGATTTATCTATGCACAGCCATTTTTCAACAACCATTTTCCATCTAGCTAGTTGGTCATCTACATGTTGCTAGCTATACATATGTTGGTCATATTGAGGTATCTAGCTATAAGTTAAACCTGATCAATCAAATGGATAGGTGTAAGCAATTATGGTAATTCCAACAGCCCTAGGTGTCTTTGCTAGACAGACACAGATGGAGAGAGGGGGGGAGGAAGAAAGTGAGAAAGAAAGGATGAGAGAGAGAGAGAGAGGTGGGAAGAGAGTGGAAGACAGACAGACAGACAGACAGTATCTCCCTTGGCAGTGTGTTACGGGGAGATCAGTGTGTGTGTGTGTGTGTGTGTGTCACGAGTTGACTTTGGGACGGGATTAGTCGTAATGAAAGGAAGCGACTACCGTATATCCAATTGTTGATAGATACATTGGATAAATGCCAACTCCAGCAGCATGTGATCAAAACACAAAGGTCACATGCCTTACCTGTTACTCAGCATTTCCTCTGCTCTCATAAGGGTCTTTATAGAATGGGCTTTTATGAGGTGTGTAGCGAGTACGTGTGTGTGAGACAGAGAGATTGAGTGATCAAGTTTACAAATTGCAATGTGACTGTGCTCATAAATAGGAGAGGTTTGCACTTGGGCATTTGGCACAGCATACCTTTACCCACATATGGGTACAAGTGTCCTATCTATACAGATCCAAAGATCAAATTACTCTCCCATATTCCTAACAACAACCAATTAATGCAAAACTGCAACAACTGACCTTAGATCGGCGTCTCTGACCAATAACTTCCAAGATGCCTTTTAGTCCGTCTGTCCAACAGTGGAGGCTCCTCAGCGGAGAAAGGGGAGGACCATCCTCCTCAGTGAATTTCATAAAAATAAAAATTGTGAAACAATAAAAAACTGTACTAAATATATTCACGTCACCAAGTAATTGATTAAAGCACACTGTTTTGCAATGGAGGTATACAGTAGCCTCAACAGCACTCTCTGGGGTAGCACCATGGTGTAGCTGGAGGACAGCTAGTTTCCATCCTCCTCTGGGTATATTGACTTCAATACAAAACCTAGGAGGCTCATGGTACACAACCTCTTCCATAGACTTACACAGTAATTATGACAACTTCCGGAGGACATTCTCCAACCTATTAGCTTTTGCAGTATGAACTGACATGTTGACCACCACTGCTGTCCTATCACCAGATTATTTTATTGTGGTGGATCATGGTGCCACTATTGTACAATTAAGACATTATAATGTTGCTAGCTATACATATGTCGGTCATATTGAGGTATCTAGCTATAAGTTAAACCTGATCAATCAAATGGATAGGTGTAAGCAATTATGGTAATTCCAACAGCCCTAGGTGTCTTTGCTAGACAGACACAGATGGAGAGAGGGGGGAGGAAGAAAGTGAGAAAGAAAGGATGAGAGAGAGAGAGAGAGGTGGGAAGAGAGTGGAAGACAGACAGACAGACAGACAGACACAGAGAGAGAGAGAGATGGAGAGAGCAACAGAGAGAAACACAGCAGTGCAAATTTACTTAGACTTGAGTATTTCAACAACTCTTCTCTTCCAACTTGTTAGGCAATCACTTGTACATACGGGAGAATGATGGCCAGCCACACAGGAGGAGAAGGAGGCCATGCTGAGCGAGATGCATTCTGGTCATTTCGGAGTGAAGCACACGATTGCCAAAATCAACCTACGCTTCTTCTGGCATGGAATTGTCAAGGAGGTGGACAGCTGGGGAAGTGAAATAACCTTTGTTTATCAATCACATTCTATTATATCTGAAATTATAAAAATGTAAATGAATTTCATATCAGTGAGCACACAACGTTTCAATTTGTCACTTTGTGCTTAAAGTTCATTACACTATCTAGCCTCCCAGAAGTTTGAGAGTTGTTTCACCATGGCACATGATCGGTAAGTTTCCCAATTCAAATTTTTACCTGATAAGTTGTTTTGTAATGGTTGCTTTATTTGATCACACCAGAGTTCAATATTATAGAATGTGTGTGTGTGTGTGTCAGTTGTCGTGACGTGACTATCATTAATGTAATGACTGTTATTTTACCAAATCAATTAACTGTTTAATTATTATGTGAATAAATTAATTATGTAACAACTAACTCATTAGCAATCTTGGGGCACCACGGGAAAAGGTTATTTAATCAGTTACTATCTCTAAAGATATACATATCTCTTACATCAATAAGTCAATTATTAATTATTATCATCTCATATCAGTCTCATTCTGAACATCGTTGACTTCATAAATCTGCACAAACTCTAGTCTACATGATGACTCAGCGATACACAAATTGGCTTAATAATTATATTAATCTAACTAACTAAATAATCACACAGAATTACATAAACACACACACAGTATAGATTATTGATTACTAACCTAATGCAATGAAAAGTCCCTAGTGGACTAACAAAGCATGACAGTTTGGTAATAACAAAATGGAGGATTCAGAAAGAGAGGGAAAGGGAGAGACGAAGGCATTCAACTATCGGGACATTTGTAAGCTACAGTCACGGAAATACAAATACTTAGCACCCTAATGACCGCTCATTCAGAAAACGAATGCAATACATATTTGCGCATAGATGTCTTTCTCTGTCGTTTCTCTGTTGAAACCACTCGATCCGTCTATGGCTAGTAGTTCGATGTAAGTTGCTGGTTTGTCCACCAGAGTTCACAATGTAATTTGTAGTTGTAGTGGGCTTATTTGTCTCTGAGTGTTCGTTAGACTAGATACTTCAGAAGTACACAGGCTGTGGTCTTTGATTGAGTTTACTAGACTAAAGTACTTAAACAGCTGCAGACTGAATGTTCCGATGTAGTCTTTATCTTCTTCACTCGAGAGTTTCAGAGTCTTAACATTTTCTGGTCTGGTAGTTTTAAACCATTCGTCAGCCATGTAGCCACCGCTCCACGCTGTCCTGTTTTTAATATCAACATTTTTAGCTCGCGCTGCACGTATACTGGTCTGTAGATATTTAACCATTTCAACATGTGGTTGATCCTCACGTTCTCTGGTCTCAATGGTTGATTACTCAGGGTACAGCTAG
Organism: Hucho hucho; assembly: GCA_003317085.1. Lineage (NCBI taxonomy): Eukaryota > Metazoa > Chordata > Actinopteri > Salmoniformes > Salmonidae > Hucho > Hucho hucho. The sequence continues at coordinate 92,781 of QNTS01000786.1, read as the reverse complement.
GACCACTTTACACACCGGCAGCAACCCGGCATGTTTTGGTCCAATATGTTAATTCTTCAGCGAGTCCTTTTAAGCACTCGCTTTGGAGGGCGGTTCCATCAAGTTGCCACAATGTCTGTGCTCACGTGGGTGTGGTTACTGAAGTTATATCAAAAGTTTATGTGAAAAACTATTCTCATTTAGAAGGCTAAAATCACATTGCTATCTTTTCACAAATAGTTTAATATTTAATCATATAAGTTTGTAACATTTAGATGTAAATCTGGTAACTCGGACGTGACTACTTTCAGAGTTACAGTTATCTTGTTATACCATCCGTAATGACATCACAAAATGCTAAATTATATGACATGATTATTGTTTCCATCCCCACCAACTATTTTCCACATAATTTATGTTAGAAATATTGTTTCATTATCCAATCTTTTGATGTTAAAGTTTTGGCCGAGTCTCTACACACAACGGATTTTTTATTTCTCCATACTGCAGTGCAAGAGAGAAAAAGTTTATGACCAGTTGTTACTTCGTAAAACTGGCCCAATTTCCCCCCCCCCCCTTTCTCTCTGGTGGGGGGTGGCTGCTCTCTTTGATCCTCACCCAGGAGCGAGAGTCATGACACAGTATCGTTACAAACATGAAAATCTGCATACTGTATGACACAGATACGTTTAAGAAAAATACATCTTCTTTCTAACACTTTAGATGTTAGGGGTGGACCTCATCGGACCCTTCATGAAATCCAGAAAGGGCAACAGCTGGTGTCTGATGACGACTGATCACTTTACCAAGTGGGTGGAGGCATGCTTAACTCTAAATTCCCCTCGGTGACCCATTTTTAAAAATTTATTTTACCATTACGTAACTAGGCAAGTCAGTTAAGAACAAATTCTTATTTTCAACAACTGCCTAGGAACAGTGGGTTAACTGCCTTGTTCAGGGGCAGAAAAACTGTTTTTTTTTTAAATCATGTTAGATCGGGGATTCGAACTTGCAACCTTCGGGTTACCATTCCAACACCCTAACCACTAGGCAACCTGCCTCCCATTAAAAAGGGTGCTTGGAACCAAACATTTATTTTCGTTTTGTATGATACCCATCAAGGACGAGACTGGCGAGGCCACCTCCAAGGTGATGATGTACATCTTCAACACCAACTTATTATTATTATTTATATTTTATTTTTTTTTGCAATTTGTTTAAATTTTTCCATGGTACATAATCAGACATATTTCAATATCTTACATTGTCAATAGATATCACTTTCCTACCCCCTCCTCCAGGTTTGGGTGAACGGATCAACTAGACCCTCAAGACAGCAATGGGCAAGACCCTTGACGGTTACCAGGAACAGTGGAAGAACAACCTGAAGGTAATTCTCTCTGCACGCAGCGTCCTCCACCGAGTATGGGCGGGAGCCACAGCTGTTGATTGAGGTAAACAATGCAATTGTATGTACAATTATTGCATATACTGTAGTCTTTCAAATTTGTGATTGAATTAGTGTTGTTGTTTGTCTCTTGCTATTTTTGTATAACGTACTTTCAGATCACTGATACCTGATGCTGTGGAAGTTGTCAAACCAGATCAGAATGCCTTCAAGGACCACCTTCATGCACGGACTGAGAAGGATGTGGAGGTTTTTGACCAGGTAAAAATGATTGTCCAGTAAAATTAGATTGAAAAAACAGACATAGACACATGCATACACACACACATGATAACATAGGCACCATACACACACATACACATGGATTTTGTACTGTAGGTATGTGGTAGTAGGGGCCTGAGGGCACACAGTGTGTTGTGAAATCTGTGAATGCATTGTAATGTTTTAACATTTTTATAAACTGCCTTATTTTTGCTGGACACCAGGAAGAGTAGCTGCTGTCTTGGTTGCAGCTAATGGGGATCCATAATAAATACAAATTGTCCTCTGTTCATTTATTTTCTGGCCCTCCAAGTGACATGTAAGAAATATATTTGTAATATGAAATATAATTGCATATATTCCTGTTATCAATCAAGGTTATACTGAACATCGTCAAGGCGCAGGAGAAACAGAAGGAGAACTACCGGAGGAGAATCAAGAAGGGGACCAAGTGCTTCGACATCCGGGCAAATTATTTGGTTTGGAAGAAGGACGAATGGATGGCAAGGCCTGGGAAACATCGGTGCGCTTTCATCCGTTTAGGTAAATATAAAAATCTCAAATAATAACTATTTGACTTTGCACACAAAATAACCTGAAGCTAGTTTTAGTTTCCCTAACACTGATATTTTTCTGTTTGTCTTCCTAGGGTTACCTCGGTGGAAGCCAACAATCTCCTCCAGTTGGAGCATTTAAATGGTTGACCACTGAAAGCCCTGACGCCCTACACTTCGGTGAAGCACAATAGACAAAGTATGCTAAACTTTGGTTGACATTTGAGAAAGTAAGAATTGGTATATATGCTGAGCTTATAAAAATGTACCTCTTCAGTCTACCTCTCCCAATGACTTTAGGACCATCGACTGTCCGAGCCCCCAAGGAGGTATCCCATTCACCAGAGCCAGTGATTTCGGATCAGTCTGATTCTCTGTGCTCTGAGTCAGAGGGGGACCAGATTGAGGTAGGCTATACCTTCCAAAACTGTTGAAAAGTACATACAGTACATTCGGAAAGCATTCAGGCACCTTCCCTTTTTGTACATTTTGTTATGTTACAGCCTTATTCTAAAATGGATTAAATAAAAACATTTCCTCATCAATCTACACACAATACCCCATAATAACGATTGCAAATTTACAAAATTTTTAAAACAGAAATACCTTATTTACATAAGTATTCAGACCCTTTGCTATGAGACTCGAAATTGAGGTGAATCATGTTTCCATTGATCATCCTTGAGATATTTCTACAACTTGATTCCACCTGTGGTAAATTCAATTGATTGGGCATGACTTGGAAAGGCAAACATCTGTCTATGTAAAGTCCTACAGTTGACAGTTGACAGAGCCATGAGTTCCAAGGAATTGACCGTAGAGCTCCGAATCAGATCTGGGGAAGGGTACCAAAGAATTTCGGCAGCATGGAAGGTCTCCAAGAACACAGTGGTCTCCATTATTCTAAAATTGAATAAGTTCGGAACCACCAAGACTCTTCCTAGAGCTTGCTGCCTGGCCAAACTGAGCAATCCGGGGAGAAGGGCCTTGGTCAGGGAGGTGACCAAGAACCCGATGGTCATTGACAGGGCTCCAGAGTTCCTCTGTGGAGATGGGAGAACCTTCCAGAAAGACAACCATCTCTGCAGCACTCCTCCAATCAGGCCTTTATGGTAGAGTGGCCAGACAAAAGCCACTCCTCAGTAAAAGGTACATAACAGTCCACTTGGAGTTTGCCAAAAGGCACCTAAAGGACTCTCAGACCATGAGAAACAAGATTAAACTCTTTGGCCTGAATGCCAAGCGTCACATCTGGAGGAAACCTGGCACCACCCTTACGGTGAAGCATGGTGGTGGCAGAATCATGCTGTGAGGGTGTTTTTCAGTGGCAGGGACTGAAAGACTAGTCAGGATTGAGGGAAAGATGAACAAAGAAAAGTACAGAGATCCTTGGTGAACAAAAACCTGCTCCAGAGCACTCAGGACCTCAGACTTGTGCGAAGGTTCTCCTTCCACCAGGACAATGACCCTAAGCACACAGCCAAGACAACGCAGGAGTGGCTTCAGGACAAATTATCTGAATGTCCTTGAGTGGCCCAGCCAGAGTCCGGACTTGAACCTGATCAAACATCTCTGTAGAGACCTGAAAATAGCAGTGCAGCGACACTCCCCAACAAATCTGACAGAGCTTGAGAGAATCTGCAGAGAAAAATGGGAGAAACTCCCCAAATACAGGTGTGCAAAGCTTGTAGCATTATACTCAAGATTCAAGCCTGTAATCGCTGCCAAAGGTCCTTCAACAAAGGGTCTGAATACTTATGTCAATGTGATATTTCCGTTTTTTAATCAATGTGATATTTCAGAAAAATGATTTAATCCATTTTATAATAAGGCTGTAACGTAACAAAATGTGGAAAAGTCAAGGGGTCGAAATACTTTCTGAATGCTCTGTATCTCCCATTTATAAAAAGATTGGAAAGCTGCCGTGGTCATCCCTCTCTTCAAAGGGGGTGACACCCTAGACCCAAATTGCTATAGACCTATATCCATCCTGCCCTGCCTCTCTAAAGTCTTTGAAAGCCTAGTTAATAAACAGATCATTGACCACTTCGAATCCCACCGTACCTTCTCCGCTGTGCAATCCGGTTTCCGAGCTGGTCACGGGTGCAACTCAGCCACGCTCAAGGTACTAAACGATATCATAACCGCCATCGATAAGAGACATTACTGTGCAGCCGTATTCATTGGCCAAGGCTTTTGACTGTGTCAATCACCACATCCTTATCGGCAGACTCAACAGCCTTGGTTTCTCTGATGATTGCCTCGCCTGGTTCACCAACTACTTTGCCGACAGAGTTCAGTGTGTTAAATCGGAGGGCCTGTTGTCCGGGCCTCTGGCAGTCTCTATGGGGGTGCCACAGGGTTCTTCTCTGTATACATCAATGATGTCGCTCTTGCTGCTGGTGATTCTCTGATCCACCTCTATGCAGACGACACCATTCTGTATACTTCTGGCGCTTCTTTGGACACTGTGTTAACTAACCTCCAAACGAGCTTCAATGCCATACAACACTCCTTCCGTGGCCTCCAACTGCTCTTAAACGCAAGTAAAACTAAATGCATTCTTTTCAATCGTTCGCTGCCTGCACCCGCCCGCCCGACTAGCATCACTACCCTGGACGGTTCTGACCTAGAATACATGGACAACTACAAATACCTAGGTGTCTGGCTAGACTGTAAACTCTCCTTCCAGACTCACATTAAACATCTCCAATCCAAAATCAAATCTAGAATCGGCTTTCTATTTCGCAACAAAGCCTCCTTCACTCATGCTGCCAAACTTGCACTAGTAAAACTGACTATCTTACCGATCCTCGACTTCGGCGATGTCATCTACAAAACAGCTTCCAATACACTACTCAGCAAACTGGATGCAGTCTATCACAGTGCCATCCGCTTTGTCACCAAAGCCCCTTATACCACCCACCACTGCGACCTGTATGCTTTAGTCGGCTGGCCCTCGCTACATACTCGTCGCCAGACCCACTGGCTCCAGGTCAACTACAAGTCCCTGCTAGGTAAAGCCCCGCCTTATCTCAGCTCGCTGGTAACCATACCAGCACCCACCCGTAGCACTCGCGCCAGCAGGTATATCTCACTGGTCACCACCAAAGCCAATTCCTCTTTTGGCCGCCTTTCCTTCCAGTTCTCTGCTGCCAATGACTGGAACGAACTACAAAAATCATTGAAACTGGAGACACCTCACTTGTTTTAAGCACCAGCTGTCAGAGCAGCTCACAGATCACTGCACCTGTACATAGCCCAACCAACTACCTCATCCCTTACCGCAGTCATTTATTTATCTTGCTCCTTTGCACCCCAGTATTTTTACTTTGCACATTCATCTACTGCACATGTACCATTCTAGTGTTAAATTGCTATACTGTAATTACTTCGCCACCATGGCCTATTTATTGCCTTATGTTCCTTATCTTACCTCATTTGCACACATTGTATATAGATTTGTTTTTTTCCTACTGTATTATTGACTGTGTGTTTGTTTACTCCAATGTGTAACTCTGTGTTGTTGTTGTATGTGTTGAACTGCTTTGCTTTATCTTGGCCAGGTCACTGTTGTAAATGAGAACTTGTTCTCAAGTAGCCTACCTGGTTAAATAAAGGTGAAATAAATAAAAAAATAACACTGCACTAATCAACTACATTTTCTCACAGTAAAGTTTAATGTGTGTTTGCTTGTCTCTATCTCCTACCCTATTCCCTTTAACTCTGCTTCTGTTCTCCAGGATCAAAGGGTTCTGCCCAACAACCAGATGTGGATCCACCTGATTTCCTCCATTACCAACCACCCTCCAACTTTTTATTACCTCATCTACAGCTACTGTTACTGTCATGTTGTCATTATCTGCTAAGAAAGTTTTCTAGTTCTGTCATGCTGGGAACGGAATATGTGAGATACACAGATTAACTAAAAAGACTAGCACTGCAAACACTCAACAAAGACAGCAGCAGTGCCTGGACTTTGCAGTCTCCCTCTTCAAGTAACCCTTCCAAGACTGGCTGCCTTTTGAGAACAAGTGACACGCAGAACCTCCCACCCACACAGCATCCACCTTCTCTATATTCCACACACCAGAAATCTGTATTTTAGTCTGATTGCCATGTGAGCGTACATAAAATCTATGAAAATAAATTTATGACAAAACTGTACCAAAAAAAAAGTTTATATATTAAATTCTTAGATATTGCCAGATCGGTTTTCACAACTGTTTCACAAGGCGTTCATTATTGTAAATTGTAAGGTATCCCTTGACGGTATTTATTTCACATTATTCACTGTTGTATGATGATGGCACCGACAGACATGGCAGCTCTGCTTCTAGCTCCTAAGTACAAGCATTTTGCAAAACAGCCGCAATAACATCTGCTAAATACCATTAACATTTGATTTTATTTAGATACATATATATTCAACCACAAGGGTGTGCTAATGAGATAATGAATCATAATAGAGGACTGCTGAATCTGAATTAAGGCAAGGACAGGTTCAAAATGAAAACAGCCAGACAAGCCAGTGTAGGTTTTCTTTGCTATTTCCGAAACATGGCAATGTTTAAGACATGGATTTACTGTAATGTTAACAAGGTACCCAAAAGTAGTTTGAAGTAATATTTTCATCTTATTATCTTAACAAAGCTTGTTTAAACAGCAAAATTATCACGGAAATCAGCCTTGTTTGCATAGCGGGGATGAAAAGAACGTCATTTTGGCTGTAATGATCTCCACAATTTGAATCATTAGGTCATCACACCGTTGATATAGCAACAGACGCTAATAGTTTATCGAATCCAATTGTGACACGGGGGGACATTATTTGGCATGACAGGCCCCCAGGAAAATACAGAGGTTCTGAAATTTGAACGCTGTCACTGTTTAAAATGTCTTTATATATGTAGAGGCCACTGCACCAGTTTCAAAGTGTTTACTTTCACTTGGCAAAGCCTTAGCTCAAATCTGATTGCAGATTCCTATGTATCCCATTTCCAGAGCGCCCCTCCCTCCGATACTGTCTTAAGTAATAACAAATCCATCAGACCGTTGATAATCCTTAGTGAAAAAGTATACTGTTTAGCTCAAAAACAATCACACCTATGTTAACAACTCAACATCCTTAGTCTTAATCTCACAGGGTTTATCCCAAATTGACTCCCTACATAGCCCCATAGGTCTCTGGTCAAAAGTAGTGCACTATATAGGGAATGGGATGCCATTTGGGATGCAGACCAGTATTGTACTTATATTAATCACATTCTTTCAATGCCTTCATCGCTCTGGTTACATTTAAATTAGATTGAGAAAGAAAAGGCGGTCGTCGTCCCTGGATGTACCCATCACGATGCAGCAAAAAAGACAAACCGACAACAATGTCGTGTTTCTTCTCACACTTAGCCTAACTGAGGGGCATGGCGGAATTAAGGTATGATACAAACATGGAGAGAATTGAATCAATTTGTCTACTCTAAATGGGTTTGATGTGTAGCCAGCCCAAAATGAAATGCTCCAATGAATAAGAAAGACTGCGAACGCCTCTTATCTTTGGTCTTAATGATGTTTTTCTGAGTTCAAAGAAGAGTTCCAGGAGAGTAGGCAGGCAGAACAGGCAGTGACAGAGATAACAAAAGCTGACATCACATTAGCCTGTGGAAGAGATGCTGTGGTGCATCGCTAACCTAATGGCCGCACAACGCCGTGGCGTACGGTAGTTAGAGTCAAATGCTCCATGTTCCAGCCATCTGGAAGTAACAGGACGCCCCTCAGTTCTCTGTTAGATTCACAGTGTGTGGAGACACATGAAGATGTGGAGCTGTGGAGCGAGGCAGGGACATTAGGCTGATAGTGGCCATGCAAACAGACACGAGGGGTGTTGTTCAGTCAGAGGATGCACGCTCAGGGGGGCATAGACTTGCACACACATACCTACACAAAGTCATTTGTAGAGTACAAACACTGACAAACAAACACACACACACACGTGGTCCTTTCAGATTGTCAACTCAACTCAGAGTTTATCATAACTGAGCAAAAACCCTTTAAAATGTTTAAATTGAATCAGAATTGACAACACAACAGACCGTTTGACACAATAGTGTTTGGGTGTTATCATCCTCCAGATCTGAGTGGGTACATTGAACCCATGAATAATTTTCTGTGATGAGTGTCAGATTTGCTCCACTTTAGTTGTAATATGTCTGAATTAGGCACTTTGTGAAATCTGGCACGTAGGCCTAGCATCAGTGCTGTTAAAAACATAAATCTAACTTTAAACGAATACACACACGGCTTGTCTCGGCCGCTTTGCAAAGTAATTCATCTTCTAAGGACATGACTCAGTTACGCAGGCAAACTGACAACTAATCCATGGCTGTCGTCCTTGTTGTCACCCTTAAGGTCATTTTGATTGTGGGACTGAGTGAAAAGAAATGCACTGGTCTTTATTGGCTGGCCCGGAAGACAGGAAATCACAGGAAATCAGCCAGTTAGACATATCAATAACAATGATCTCTACAATGCATGACAACCTGCTTAGACTACAGACTGCTGAGGATGGACGGAGGAGGTGGGGAGTAGGACGGTTGATGGGGGGGGTCGTATGTGTGTGTGTATGTGTGTCCACATGCAGCTGAATGGGGAGGTATGTGTATTTATTATGGATCCCCGTTAGCCAAGGCAGCAGCTAATCTTCCTGGGGCCCATCAACATTAAGGCAGTTATACTGAACAAAAATATACATAGAACATGCAACAATTTCAGGAAATCAGTCAATTGAAATAAATAAATGAGGCCCTAATCTAATGATTTCACATGACTCGGTAGGGGTGCAGCCATAGGTGGGCCAGGGAGGGCATTGGCTCACCCACTTGGCAGCCAGGACCACCCATTGGGGAGTCATGCCCAGCCAATCAGAAATAGTTTTTCCCCACAAAAGGGCTTTATTACAAAAATAAATACTCCTCAGTACCCCTCCACCCTCAGACGATTCTGCAGGTGAAGAAGCCTGGATATGGAGGTCCTGGGGTGGCATGGTTACACATGGTCTGTGGTTGTGTGGCCGGTTGGACGTACTGACAAATTCTCTAAAACAAAGTTGGATGCAGCTTATGGTAGAGAAATTAACATTAAATTATCTGACAGCAGCTCTGGTGGACATGTCTGCAGTCAGCATGTCAATTGCACGCTCCCTCAAAACTTGAGACATCTGTGGCATTGTGTTCTGTGACAAAACTGCATATTTTAAAGTGGCTTTTTATGGTCCCCAGCACAAGGTGCACCTGTGTAATGATCATGTTGTTTAATCAGCTTCTTGATATGCCATACCTGTCAGGTAGATGGATTATCTTGGCAAAGTATAAATGCTCACTAACAGAGATGTAAACAAATTACCTTTTTGTGTGTATAGACATGCCTGTGTGTGTGTGTCTTTCCAGTCCCCGCTGTCCCATAAGGTGTATTTTTATCAGATTTTGTAATCTAATTTTACTACTTGCATGAGTTACTTGCTGTGGAATAGAGTTCCATGCAGTCACGGTTCTATGTAGTACTGTGCGCCTCCCATAGTCTGTTCTGGACTTGGGGACTGTGAAGAGACCTCTGGTGGCATGTCTTGTGGGGAATGCATGGGTACAGACAGCTCATTGCATTCAACATGTCAATACTTCTCACAAATACAAGCAGTGATGAAGTCAATCTCTCCTCTATTTCGAACCAGGAGAGATTGACGTGCATATTATTAATTTTAGCTCTCCGTTTACAATTACGGGCCAGCCATGTTGCCCTGTTATGGGCTAACTGTAATTTTCCTAAGTCGCTCTTTGTGGCACCTGACCACACGACTGGACAGCAGGAGAGGTGCAACAAAACCAGGGCATGTAGGACCTGCCTTGTTGATAGTGTTGTTAAGAAGGTAGAGGAACATTTTATTATGGACAGACCTCTCCTCATCGTAGCTACTGTTGCATCAATATGTTTTGACCATGACAGTTTACAATCCAGGGTTACTCCAAGCAGTTTACTTTCCTCAACGTGCTCAATTTTAGTTTTTAACTAACTCATTTCTTGCCACCCATTCTAAAACTGACTGCAGCTCTTTGTTAAGTGTTGCAGTCATTTCACTTGCTGTGGTAGCTGACATGTATAATGTTGAGTCATCAACATACATGGACACACAGGCCTTACTCAGAGCCAGTGGCAGGCCATGAGTAAAGATTGAAAAAAAAGTAAGGGGGGGGAGAACCGGCTGTGACTGGCAGTCCCATAGGGTGGCGCACAATTGCCCCAGGGTCGTCCGGGTTAGGGGAGGGTTTGGCCGGGGGGGCTTTACTTGGCTTATTGCGCTCTAGCGACTCCTTGTGGCAGGCCGGGCGCCTGCAGGCTGACTTCAGTCGTCAGTTGAACGGTGTTTCCTCCAACCAATTGGTGCAGCTGGCTTCCAGGTTAAACGGGTAGGTGTTAAAGAACACCCTCTGTGATATGTTAGACAGGTAACTCTCGATCCAAAATATAACAGTGGATGTAAAGCCATAACACATGTTTTTCCAGCAGAAGATTATGATTGAAAATGTCGAAAGCTGCGGTAAAGTCTAACAAAACAGCTCCCACAATCTTTTTATAAGGGTTGGTGCTTTGTTATTTTGGGGTACCTGAATTACTTTTGCTTCCCTCCAGGCATGAGGGCACACACTTTCCTGTAGGCTTAGATTGAAGAGATGGCAAATACGAGTGGCAATATCATCCGCTATCATCCTCAGTAATTTTCCATCCAAGTTGTCAGACCCTGGTGGCTTGTCATTGTTGATAGACAACAATACATTCTTCACCTCTTCCATACTCACTTTACGGAATTCACAATTACAATGCTTATCTTTCAGAATTTAGTCAGTTATGCATGGATGTATAGGTTCAGAATTTGTTGTTGGCATATAATTAAAAAATCATAGTTGGCAATATCAGTGGGATTTGTGATGAATGAGCCATCTGATTCAAAGAATGATGGAGCCAAGTTTGCCTTTTTGCCCAAATGTGCATCAAAGCTTTTTGTTTCATAGTACACATTCTTCTTCTTTTTGTTCAGTTTAGTCACATGATTTCTCAATTTACAGTACATTTGCCAGTGGGCTGTGCAGTGAGACTTATTTACAATTCCTTTTTCCTCGTCCCTCTCAACCATAAAATGTTTCCATTCTTCATCAATCCACAGGGATTTAAATTTTTTTACAGTCATTTTCTTAATGGGTGCATGCTTAATAGTAACTGGAATAAGAAATGTCATGAATGTGTCAAGTGTAACGTCTGGTTGCTCCTCATTCCACTAATAAAAATCACGAGCTGCTGCACACCCAGAGAAAACTATTTAGTGTAGAGGTGCTGACTAATGGTGAATAAACTGTAAGCTATAAAAACAAAGAGATTTGCACACTCCATATGTTTAACCTCCCAGTAATTGATAGGGTAAAAAAACACCAACGATTCAGCATCACTGTGCCTTCTTCAGCACAGACCAGAATCTTCTTTACATCCTCAACATAGGAATCACTACAATACTTATTGTATGACCTCTTATACACTATACTAGGCCCAGCCTTTGGTGATTTGAGTTTCCTAGATATGGCTACTATAGTATAATCGCTACATCCGATGGATTTGGATGCTGCTTTGGAACAGATTTATGCAGCATTAGTAAGATGTGATAAATACATGTGTATGAATTCATTATTGTGCTGCTTGTAAATACACTGACTGAAAACCTGAACCAGGTTGCAGGCACTGTTTACAGTTTGAAGCTTTTTCTTGAGAGGGCAGCTTAATGAAAGCCAGTCAATATTTAGGTCAACCAGAAAACATACCTCTCTGTTGGTATTACATACATTTTCAAGCATTTCACACATATTATACAGATACTGACTGTTAACATTTGGTGGTCTATAGCAGCATCCCACAAGAATGGGCATTAGGTGAGGTAGGTGAATGTGAAGCCATATTACTTCAACAGCATTTGACATGATATCCTCTCTAAACTTTACAGGAATATAACTCTGAACCTAAAAGGCAACACCTCCACCATTGGCATTCCTGTCTCTTCTGAAGATGTTGAAACCATGTATTGCTACCACTGTATCATCACATGCTTTATCTAAGTGAGTTTCAGAGACAGTTAGTGTATGAGTTTTATGTGTTATCAACAAGTAATTGATTTCATGGACCTTGTTTCTTAGGCTGCATATGTTAATATGGGCTATTTTTAGCACTTTTCTGTGATTCTTGATTGTTTTTATTGCTTTACTGGGAGTTTTATCAGAGGTAGACATGAGAGTGATATTTATGTTTGTGCTGATAGTGCAGGGTGAGCTGCACACAGTGGACTTCCTACTAGGACAATGAACCTGAGTTCTAACAGTAGAACTCAGGTTCATAGGTGCATGACTATTGCTTACAATAGCTGTAGGACAGAGGCATTCAGGGGAGTTAGAAGGACATACAGTGCCTTTGAAAGTATTCAGACCCATTGACTTTTACCACATTTTGTTAGGTTACAGACTTATTCAAAAATTTCTCCCATTCTTTTCTGCAGATCCTCTCAAGCTCTGTCAGGTTGGATGGGGAGCGTTGCTGCACAGCTATTTTCAGGTCTGTCCAAAGATGTTCGATCGGGTTCAAGTCCGTGCTCTGGCTGGGCCACTCATGGACATTCAGAGACTTGTCCCGAAGCCACTCCTGCATTCTCTTGGCTGTGTGCTTAGGGTCATGGTCCTGTTGTAAGGTGAACCCCCGTCCCAGTCTGAGGTCCTGAGTTCTCTGGAGCAGGTTTTCATCAAGGATCTCTCTGTACTTTGCTCCATTCATCTTTGCCTCGATCCTGAATAGTCTCCCAGTCCCTGCTGCCGAAAAACATCCCCACAGCATTATGCTGCCACCACCATGCCTTACCGTAGGAATGGTGCCAGGTTTCTTCCAGACGTAAAGCTTGGCATTCAGGTTAAAGAGTTCGATCTTGGTCAGACCAGAGAATCTTGATTCTCATTGTCTGAAAGTCTTTAGGTGCCTTTTGGCAAACGCCAAGTGGGTTGTCATGTGCCTTTTACAGAGGAGTGGCTTCCGTCTGGTCACTCTACCATAAAGGCCTAATTGGCGGAGTGCTGCAGAGATGGTTGTCCTTCTGGAAGGTTCTCCTATCTCAACAGAGGAAATCTAGACCTCTGTCAGAGTGACCATCGGGTTATTGGTGACCTCCCTGACCAATACCCTTCTCCCCTGATTGCTCAGTTTGGCCAGGCGGCCAGGTCTACAAAGAGTCTTGGTGGTTCCAAACCTCTTCCATTTAAAAATGATGGAAGCCACTGTGCTCTTGGGGACCTTCAATGTGGCAGAAATGTTTTGGTACCCTTGCCCAGATTTGCCGACACAATTCTGTCTCTGAGCTCTACGGACAATTCCTTTGAATTCATGGCTTGTTTTTTTCTCTGACATCCACTGTCAACCGCGGGACCGTATACAGACAGTTGTGTGCCTTTCCAAATCATGTCCAATCAATTAAATTTACCACAGGTGGACTCCAATCAAGTTGTATAAACATCTCAAGGAGGATCAATGGAAACAGGATGCACCTGAGCTTCATTTTTAGTAAGGTATTTGTTTTTTATGTTTAATACATTTGCAAACATTTATAAAAACTTGTTTTCGCTTTGTCATCATGGGGTATTGTGTGTAGATTGCAAAATGTATATATTTTTTATCCATTTTAGGCTGTAACATAACAAAATATGGAAAAGGGGTCAGAATACTGTAAAATAGGTTTATTTACATTTTGAATGCCAACACCCCTGGGACAATGTACATTTGCTGCAGCACTACAATAATTAAGTGACACCATGATAGGGATAATCTGAGCAGGGCTTGGGTCACTAAAAGTAATTGTCTCAATGCAGCCTTGAAATGCACGGACAGGGTCCAGGAGCCTAGATTATTTGGATGGACCCCTCAGGGTATGGGCAATGCCGTCGGGTTACACCAAATAAAAATGTGAAACACATTTTAAAAAATATATACACAGTTGAAGTCGGAGGTTTACATACACCTTAGCCAAGTACATTTAAACTCAGTTTTTCACAATTCCTGACATTTAATCCCAGTAAAAATTCCCTGTTTTAGGTCAGTTAGGATCACCACTTTATTTTAAGAATGTGAAATGTCAGAATAATAGTAGAGAGAATTATTTATTTCAGCTTTTATTTCTTTCATCACATTCCCAGTGGGTCAGAAGTTTACAGACACTCAATTAGCATTTGGTAGCACTGCCTTTAAATTGTTTAACTTGGGTCAAACGTTTCGGGTAGCCTTCCACAAGCTTCCCACAATAAGTTGGGTGAATTTTGGCCCATTCCTTCTGACAGATGGTGTAACTGAGTCAGGTTTGTAGGCCTCCTTGCTCGCACACTCTTTTTCAGTTCTGCCCACACATTTTCTATATGATTTAGGTCAGGGCTTTGTGATGGCCACTCCAATACCTTGACATTGTTGTCCTTAAGCCATTTTGCCACAAAGTATGCTTGGGGTCAATGTCCATTTGGAAGACCCATTTGCGACCAAGCTTTAACTTCCTGACTGATGTCTTGAGATGTTGCTTCAATATATCCATATAATTTTCCTTCCTCATGATGCCATCTATTTTGTGAAGTGCACCAGTCCCTCCTGCAGCAAAGCAAACAACATGATGCTGCCACCCCCGTGCTTCATGGTTGGGATGGTGTTCTTCAGCTTGCAAACCTCCCCCTTTTTCCTCCAAACACAACAATGGTCATTATGGCCAAACAGTTCTATCAGACCAGAGGACATTTCTCCAAGAAGTACGATTTTTGTCCCGAAGTGCAGTTGCAAACCGTAATCTGTCTTTTTTATTTAAGGTTATGTCGATATAGGACTCGTTTTACTGTGGATATTGATACTTTTGTACCTGTTTCCTCCAGCATCTTCACACGGTCCTTTGCTGTTGTTCTGGGATTGATTTGCACTTTTCGCACCAAAGTACATTCATCTCTAGGAGACAGAACGCATCTCCTTCCTGAGCGGTATGACAGCTGCATGGTCCCATGGTGTTTATACTTGCGTACTATTGTTTGTACAGATGAACGTGGTACCTTCAGGCATTTTGAAATTGCTCCCAAGGATGAACCAAACTTGTGGAGGTCTACAATTTTTTTTCTGAGGTCTTGGATGATTTCTTTAGATTTTCCCATGATGTCAAGCAAAGAGGCACTGAGTTTGAAGGTAGGCCTTGATATACATCCACAAGTACACCTCCAATTGACTCAAATGATGTCCATTAGCCTATCAGAAGCTTCTAAAGCCATATGTAGGGGTTGCGTAACTGGTTGCACAGAAGTCAGGCGCAGGAGAGCAAAACTGGGTAATAAACTTAGTCGTTTATTAAACAACCCAACGGTTCGAACAACACGAGAGGAAAATGGGCACCAAATAGCCCGTAACGCACCAGTACATAAAGTGCATAAGGACTACAATGAACAATCCCATACAAAGACATGAGGGGGAACAGAGGGTTAAATACAAAACATGTAATGAGGGAATTGAAACCAGGTGTGGAAAACACAGACAAAACAAAGGGAAAATGAAAAGAGGATCGGTGATGGATAGAAGAACAGTGACGTCGACCGCCGAACACCACCCGAACAAGGAGAGGCACTGACTTCGGTGACAGTCGTGACACCATGACATCATTTTCTGGAATTTTCCAAGCTGTTTAAAGGCACAGTCAAGTTAGTATATGTAAACTTCTGACCCACTGGAATTGTGATACAGTGAATTGTATGTGAAACAATCTGTATTTAAACATTTGTTGAACAAATTACTTGTGTCATGCACAAAGTAGATGTCCTAACCAACTTGCCAAAACTATAGTTTGTTAATAAGACATTTGTGGAGTGGTTAAAAAACAAGTTTTAATGACTCCAACCTAAGTGTATGTAAACTTCCGACTTCAACTGTATATATTATTTTTCCCTTTTTTTTCCCCCACATTTTTTTCTCGCCTGAGTAGCCTAGTTTCACTGCCAAAAAATAAATGAAACCATCTAGTGTTCAGCGAAGTAACAACACAATGTGAAATACAGGTAGCTTTGTCAATTAATTAACATCCAATTACATTAACCGTTATGGAATTACACTAACTGTCCGTTTGTGGCCAAACGTAGCTGCTGCTCATGTTGGTATCTGTGCTGATGGCGCAAAAGCCACGACAGGGAGACATAGTGGAGTGGTAACACGCGTGCAAGCAGTTTCTCTTGACGCCACTGGGGTACACTGCATCATCCACCAAGAGGCTCTTGCTGCCAAGTGAATCCCTGACAGCTTGAAAGACGTTTTGGACACTACAGTGAAAACGGTTAACTTTGTTAAAAAGCAAGGCCCCTGAACTCTCGTATATTTTTGGCACTATGCAATGATATGGGCAGCGACCATGTAAAGCTTTTACAACATACAGAAGTGCGCTGGTTATCAAGGGACAAAGTATTGACAATTTTTCTTTAATTAAGAGTTTTCTTTACTAACCATAATTTTCACTGAATGATCTGAATCCAGGACTCTCCGCTAATATATTCAATGTGCGGGACAAAATTGAGGGTATGATTATGAAGTTGGAGCTCTTCTCTGTCTGAATTAACAAGGACAACACACAGGTCTTTCCATCATTGTATGAATTTTTGTGTGCAAATGAACTCAAGCTTAGGGACAATGTCAAATGTGATATAGCGAAGCACCTGAGTGAGTTGGGTGCACAATTACGCAGGTACTTTCCCGAAACGGATGACACAAACAACTGGATTCCTTTTCCCTTTCATGCCCTGCCTCCAGTCCACTTACCGATATCTGAACAAGAGAGCCTCATCAAAATTGCAACAAGCAGTTCTGTGAATTTTTTTTTTAATCAGAAGCAACTGTCCGATTTCTGGATCGGGCTGCGCTCAGAGTATCCTGCCTTGGCAAATCGCGCTGTTAAGACACTGATGCCCTTTGCAGCCACGTACCTCTGTGATAGTGGATTATTGGCCCTCACTAGCATGAAAACTAAATACAGGCACAGACTGTGTGTGGAAAATTATGTAAGACTGAGACTCTCTCCAGTACAACCCAACATTGCTGTCACGATCTTCGGGACGGACAGACCAAGACGCAGTGAGGCATCCAGTATACATGCTTTATTTTATAAAACGAAACTCACGTAACTAAGATCGTGAAGTAGAACAAGCTAAACACAAAACAAGCAATGTTCAAACAATTACCCACAAACCCCAGGTGAAAACTACAAACATATATATGGTTCCCAATTTAGAAATATATAACCTAGAACAGAAAAAACCCTACACCAAAACAAAAACACTCCAGCCTGTCTCTCAGGCCTGGACGTGACAGTACCCCCACCAAAGGCGCGGACTCCGACCGCGCCAAAAAGTCCATTGGGGGGGTCTTCGGGTGGGTTTTTTTGTTGGCCGTGCTGGTCCGAAGTCACGCACCGGAGGCCCTGGGCCATATGCAGGACTGGGGACCCTCTCTGGCGGCCCCGGACTGGGGACCCTCTCTGGCGGCCCCGGACTGGGGACCCTCACTGGTGGCCCCGGACTGGGGACCCTCACAGGCGGCCCCGGACTGGGGACCCTCACAGGCGGCTCCGGACTGGGGACCCTCACTGGCGGCTCCGGACTGGGGACCCTCACTGGCGGCTCAGGACTGGGGACCCTCACTGGCGGACCTGGACAGGGGAAGCACACTGGCCCTCTGGTGCGGGGAGCAGGAACCGGCCGTACTGGGCTCATAACGCGCACTCTGGTGCGGGGAGCAGGTACCGGCAGTACTGGGCTCATAACGCGCACTCTGGTGCGGGGAGCAGGTACCGGCCGTACTGGGCTCATAACGCGCACTCTGGTGCGGGGAGCAGGAACCGGCCGTACTGGGCTCATAACGCGCACTCTGGTGCGGGGAGTAGGAACCGGCCGTACTGGGCTCATAACGCGTACTCTGGTGCGGGGAGCAGGAACCGGCCGAACTGGGCTCATAACGCGCACTCTGGTGCGGGGAGCAGGAACCGGCCGTAGTGGGCTCATAACGCGCACTCTGGTGCGGGGAGCAGGAACAGGACGTGCTGGGTTCCCGACGGGCACAGGAATCCTGGAGCGTGGAGCAGGGACAGGATGTGCTGAGTCCACGACAGGCACAGGAATCCTGGAGCGTGGAGCAGGGACAGGACGTGCTGAGTTCACAACGGGCACAGGGATCCTGGAGCGTGGAGCAGGGACAGGACGTGCTGGACTCTCTAAGCGCACGGGGGACCTGGTGCGCGGAGCCGGAACAGGACGTACTGGGCTGTGGCTGCGAACCGGAGACCCCACACGCAGAACCGGTGCAGGATATCTCGGTCCCAAAAGGTGTACCGGAGATTTAGCTCGCAGAGCCGGCACCACTCTTCCAGGTAGCACACTCACCCTCCCCTGACAGATGAGTGGCGCTGGAATCTCACGCACCGGGCTCTGGACATGCACCGGAGATACTGCACGCAGAACTGGTGCAGGATATCCTGGTCCAAGGAGGCGCACCGGAGACCAGGAGCGCTGAGCCGGCACCACTCTACCAGGCTGCACACTCACCATAGCCTGACAGATGAGTGGCGCTGGAATCTCTCGCACCGGGCTGTGAACGCGCACTGGGGACACCGTGCGCAAAACTGCATAGCACGGCGTCTTACCAGTGCGACGCTCTCCCCAACGCTCTCTCCACAAAGCACGAGGAGTTGGCTCAGGAGTCCCTCCTGAACCGGCCAACCTCCTCATGTGCCCCCCCAAAAAAGTTTTTTGGGGCTGCCTTTCGGGCTTCCGTGCGAGGCGAGTTCCAATGAACTTTTCTCTCTCCTGATCCCATGCTCCGCATAGCTCCTCATAGTATCGCCGCTCCACCGCCGCTGCTTCCAGCTCCTCTCTAGGACGGCGATACTCTCCAGACTGGGTCCAAGCACCTCCATTGAATAGTTCCACCTAGCCAGTCTCCAGACCTTAATCCCATAGAAAATCTGTGGAGGGAGCTGAGTATTCGAGTTGCCAAACGTCAGCCTCGAAACCTTAATGACTTGGAGAAGATCTGCAAATGGGAGTAGGACAAAATCCCTCCTGAGATGTGTGCAAACCTGGTGGCCAACTACAAGAAACGTCTGACCTCTGTGATTGCCAACAAGTGTTTTGCCACCAAGTACTAAGTCATGTTTTGCAGAGAGGTCAAATACTTATTTCCCTCATTAAAATGCAAATCAATTTATAACATTTTTCACATGCGTTTTTCTGGATTTTTTGTTGTTATTCTGTCTCTCACTGTTCAAATAAACCTACCATTAAAATTATAGACTGATAATTTCTTTGTCAGTGGCCAAACGTACAAAATCAGCAGGGGATCAAATACCCTTTTCCCTCGCTGTATATATATATATATATATGAGATGAGTAAAGCGGCATGTAAACATTATTAAAGTGACTAGTGTTCCTGTTATAGATTTTATGGTTATGACTAAATGTTTGTACATCTAAGAATATTCCATTCTGAAAATGTATGCAATAGAGATAGGGTTATAGGGTTATAAGACAGATGGTAGTCCAATTGATGTGTGTGTGTCTAGATATTAACTTTGTGTGTAGAAGTGCAACAGGCTGGTATGACTTCATTTAGGGAGTATCTGGGAGAACAAAGAATTCTTTGATTCTACCAGACACATGCGAGAGGCTCCTGTCCTTGAAGACAGGAGGGATAGTTAAAGAGCCGCCCAAGTTTGACTTATGTTGCAAAGATTGTGATAAGGAATGAATGGGTACTGTGGGAAGACACTATTTCTTGGAAAGGGTGGGGAAAATGGTGGGGCCTTTGTATCTTTGTATTTCAACATTGTACCATATAAGAGACTGTGTACACCTTTTAGAGCTCAGAGCTCTCCCGTGAATTAAACAATTTACTTTTGACCATTGTAGACTGGGCTCCTGTCTGTCTTATTTCAACCAGTATCTTACAAATTCTGGGTTACAGACGGAGTTGTTTAATTGAAGTTCAGTTTATGAACATTGAGAACAAAATTTCTATAACAGTTCCATTATTAAAGTGGCCGGTGATACCAATTTTATGTATATAGGGCAGCAGCCTCTAAGGTGCCGGGTGGTTGAGTAACCGGCTAGTGATGTTTAACAGTCCGATGGCCTTGAGATAGAAGCTGTTTCAGTCTCTCGGTCCTAGCATTGATGCACCTGTACTGACCTTGCTTTCTGGATGATAGCACGGTGAACAGGCTGTGGCTCAGGTGGTTGATGTCCTTGATGATCTTTTTGGCCTTCCTGTGACATTGGGTACTGTAGGTGTCCTGGAGGGCAGGCAGTGTGTGCCCCCGGTGATGCGTTGGGCAGACTGCACCACCCTCTGGAGAGCCCTGCGGTTTCGGGCAGTGCAGTTGCTGTCCCAGACAGTGATACAGCCCCACAGCATGCTCTCAATTGTGCATCTGTAAAAGTTTGTGAGGGGCCAAGACGAATTTCTTCAGCCTCCTGAGGTTGAAGAGGCACTGTTGCACCTTCTTCACCATACTGTCTGAGGGTGGACCATTTCAGATTGTCAGTGATGTGTACGCCGAGGAACTTGAAGCTTTCCACCTTCTCCACTGCGGTCCTGTCGATGTGGATAGTGGCACGCTCCCTCTGCTTGTTGACGTTGAGGGAGAGGTTATTTTCCTGACACCACTCTACCAGGGCACTCACTTCCTCCCTACAGGCTGTCTTGTCATTGTTGGTAATCAGGCCTACTACAGTTGTGTCATCTGCAAACTTGATGATTGAGTTGGAGGCATGTGTGGCCACACAGAACAGAGAGTACAGGAGGGGGCTGAGCATGTGCCCTTGTGGGGTCCCTGTGTTGAGGATGAGTGTAGGTGTTATTTCCTACTTTCACCACCTGAAGGTGGCCCGTCAGGAAGTTCAGGAACCAGTTGCACAGGGCAGGGTTCAGATCCAGGGCCCCAAGCTTAATGATGAGCTTGGAGGGTACTATGGTGTTGAATGCTGAGCTATAGTCAATGAACAGCATTCTTACATCAGTATTCCTCTTCTCCAGATGGGATAGGGAAGTGTGCAGTGTGATGGCGATTGCATTTTCTGTGGATCTATTGGGGCAGAAAGCAAATTGAAGTAGGTCTAGGGTGTCAGGTAAGGTAGAGGTGATATGAACCTTAACTAGCCTCTCAAAGCACTTCATGATGACAGAAGTTAGTGAAAGACATTTAGTTCAGTTACTTTTGCTTTTTTGGGGTACAGGAACAATGGTGGATATCTTGAAGCAAGTGGGGACAGCAGACTGGGATAGGGAGAGATTGAACATGCCCGTAAACACTCCAGCCAGCTGGTCTGAGCATGGTCTGAGTACGCGGCTAGGTATGCCGTCTGAGCCGGCAGCCTTGAGAGGGTTAACGCTCTTAAATGTCTTGCTCATGTCGGCCACGAAGAATGAGAGCCCACAGTCCTTGAAAGTGGGCCGCGTCAGTGGCACGGTGTTATCCTCAAAGCGGGCGGAGAAGGTGTTTAGCTTGTCCGCCTTTGTGATCAGTGATGGTCTGTAGACCCTTTGCCTTACGGAGGGAATAACTACACTGTTTGATTTGACCATATTCCCAGTCACCTTGCCATTGTTAAATTCGGTGGTTCGCGCTTTCAGTTTTGCACGAATGCTGCCATCGATCCACAGATTCTGGTTTGGTAGATTTTAATAGTCACAGTGGGAACAACATCCCCCATACACTCAGTCACCGTGTCCGTGTATACGTCAATGTTATTCTCAGAGGCTACCTGGAACATATCCCAGTCCACATGATCAAAACTTGAAGCATGGATTCTGAATGGTCAGACCAGTGTTGAATAGACCTTAGCATGGGTTCCTCCTGTTTGAGTTTCTGCCAATTAGGAAGGGAGGAGCAAAATGGAGTCGTGATCTGATTTTTCTGAAGGGAGTGCGGGGAACGGCTTTGTTGGCATTTCAAACGGGGGAGTAGCAGTGGTAAAATCTTTTACCAGAGTGAGTACAACAGTCAAATTTGCTTTGTTAAAATCCCCAGCTATAATAAATGCGGCCTCAGGATATGTTGTTTCCAGTTTGCATAAAGTCCAGTGTAGTTCCTTGAGGGCCGTAGTGGTATCAACTTGAGGGGGAATATACACGGCTGTGACTATAACTGAAGGAAATTGTCTTGGGAGATTGTGAGGTATTCTAGGTCGGGTGAACGGAAGGACTTGAGTTTCTGTATGTTATCACAATCACACCATGAGTAGTTAATCATGAAACATACACCACCGCCCTTCTTCTTCCCGGAGAGTTCTTCATTCCTGTCTGCGCGATGTTCTGAGAACCCAGCTGGCTGTATGAAAGGGGACAGTATATCCCGAGAGAGCCATGATTCCGTGAATCAGAGTATGTTACAGTCCCTGATGTCTCTCTGGAAGGAGATCCTCGCCCTGAGCTTGTCTACTTTAATGTCCAGAGACTGAACATTAGCAAGTGATATACTTGGAAGTGGTGGATGGTGTGCGCACCTCCTGAGTCGGACTAGAAGTCTACTCCGAATACCTCTTCTCCGCCGACGACGTCTTGGAGCAACCTCTGGGATAAGTTCAATTTCCCTGGGGGGTACGAACAAAGGATCCAATTCGGGAAAGTCGTAATTCTGCTCGTAATGCTGGTGAGTTACCGCCGCTCTGATATCCAAAAGTTCTTTCTGGGCTAGTAATGCAAGAAAAACACACAGCTTAGGAGCTAGAAGCAGAGCTGCCATGTCTGTCGGCACAATCTTATCATCTTGTCCTGGATTCAGTTCGGCGAAGCTTTTGAATTCTGTATCCAGTCTGGACTTCCCACCTCCAAGGAGGACCCTATTGCCAAAGGCCGCTGCTTTTGACTTCCACGGCGAGTGACGTGCCTCCATGGCTGGTTTGTAGGTTATTGTTTTTACACGCAAAACTACTTCCATACTTACATTTATTTATTGTTGGTACCGGGTTACCTTCAGACTAGTCCTGTGACACTTGTGGGGTTTGTAGCTCAGAATGGAGAACATCATTGTGTTTCCCCTTTCCATAGTGGGGTCATATTAGCCAAACCGTTGGGACGTAAAACGGAGGGTTTGTAGGCCAAACCCTTCAGACACTACAGACATTTTCGTGAGAAGACCGATTTTTGGGATGTCTCCTTGTCAGGTGCGTCAATCGACTCAGGAATTAAAAACTGGGAAGTTTCAAACTCAAGTGTTCCTCTCACACTGTCAAATTGAGCCAACATCATTGATTGCAAATACAGTTTATATTAACACCAATGCTGTTGTATTTGCTCAAAAACACTCAAACACAGTATTGAATATGAACACACAAAGGGACATGTACTTAACATCATATCTGAAAGGTATACAATGGCTACCTATTTGTTCATTTTAGTAGTCCTGAGTGAGTTGTTTTGGCACTATACAACCTACAAAGCTTGCAAAGGTATAGGCTGTCTCCCGTCTAGGGAGTGTATACGTATATAAAACTGTACTGTATGCTTCAACACAACAACAGCTCCACAAGGCTTTCAATGGATTACCGCTAATTAGAGCTAATTACTTTGGAACGAGGGATGAGAGAGAGCGAGAAGAGAGAAAGGAGAGAGAGAGATAGAACCTGTGGAGGTAGATCATTAAATGCCAGAGGATAATATTTAAAGGTGAGGATAGATACGCTATAAAAAGCCAGTTTATAATTAATACACATGAGAGAAATTTTGAATTAGTGAATATGAATTATGCATATTTTGAGGTCATGATGAAGTGTTGTAGTTCTCTTGGAGATAAACTTTTTGACGTTGCGGTAAAACATAGTTAGAGTTATGCTGAAAACTCATGAAGTATTTGACTTTTTCCAAATAGATTTTCTGGTTATATACCAGTATCTAGAAATAGAAAACAAATCATTCATATCCAATATCAAATGAAAACTATAATATCCAATGCTACTGTCTTTTTAATCTTCTCCCTTTGTCTTCTCCCATCTCCACCCAAAGACATGATAGTAATCCCAGCTATCAATGAGCCATATAGATGAAACCCGATCCCAGCCTCTCACTCAGTCACAGCAGCACTCAGCAAGAAACAATCATTAAAGGAGGAAGTTGAGGTTTGATAGGGGAGGTGGGAGGTGCTGGCCATTCTGGAGATTGAAGAACCTTTCCCCTTCACGATCGACTTGACAACACAGAGTCATCTAGATGATGGGGTTGCCTGGCGCTGCCATGTCATGTGACTAAAGTGTGATGAATGGGCCTATATCTCTGTGTGTGTGTGTGCCACAGGAGGTTGGTGGCACCTCAACTGGGGAGGACAGGCTCGTGGTAATGGCTGGAGCTGAATAATGGGAATGGTATCCAATACATCAAACATTTGGTTTCCCGGTGTTTGATGCCATTCCATTTGCTCCGTTCCAGCCGTTATTATGAGCCGTCCTCCTCTCAGCAGCCTCCACTGGTGTGCGTGTGAATCATCTACGGTATTGTAGCGTTGTCATGCTAACAGGAACCTGATATCTCTGGTCTGATCCAATCTACTGTAAGGAATAAGATGTCATTTAAATACTCAGAAAACCCCATCACTTTAGCATGAAGCAAATCTCGCCCACCTGTCCTGCAGTGTTCTCAACAGCCTACTATCTCTCTAGTGCTTTGGAGTCGTTTTTTTATTGTGTATGACGAGGTGATATTCCCTATCACCCTTTCATTTTGATTATGGATTTATGCTGGCAGAAATGTATTGAATGTGGTCTAATATTGTCACGATCTTCAAAGACGGACCAAGGCGCAGCGTGCCGGGTGGAGTTAAACATATTTATTTGGTTAACTCACTCAATACAAAAACAACAAAACGAAGATCAATTAGGTGTAGCACCAACAGCATACACACAATAACAGCGTCAATTTCCCACAAGGCTGGAGGGAAAAATAGCTGCTTAAGTGTGGTTCCCAATCAGAGACAACGATAGACAGCTGTCCCTGATTGAGAGCCACACTCAGCCAAAACAAAGAAATACAAAAAGAACATAGAATGCCCACCCCAAATCACACCCTGACCAAACCAAAATGAGACATAAAAAGGCTCCTACAGGTCAGGGCGTGACAAATATGTCCATGGTATGCTGTAGACACATATGCAATACCCACTACCTCTTTCGTTCTTATCTCTCTTTTAATCTCCTTGGGAAACTGTGGCTTGGATTCAAAATGGCTTTGAAAACAGTTGATAATAATGTTGACTGAAACAGCAGCCAATAAACATGCCCACCTAAAATGTGTGTGAGGGGATCATTTGGAGTTCAATTTCCAACAGTAACTCATCTGCGTTGTCAAACAACAAACTAAACAGAGGTAATCTCAGACAGAAGGACAGGTATTTGTGCGCGCGTGTGTGTGTGTGCGTGTCTGTCTGCACAGCAAATTCTCCAGTGTTAAAAAAATAACCCAGATAATGTTAAATCAACACTGAAAGTGTTGAGTCTGTGGACTCATATAGACACCGGAACAGTGTTAAATAAACACACAGCTTAGTGTAAAGCCTTATTCAAATATTTACCAGAGTGCCTCGCCTTTGCGTTAATTTGACAGTTACAGGATTTGTTAGTGACAGAGACATGGTTTTCGGATTCATCCATTACTCTTTTTATAAAACGGAATCTATTGCATTATTTAGGATGCTTAAGACAGAAGCTGATACTATACTACATAAAACAAACATAAATACCTTATTCACATAAGTATTCAGACTCTTTGCTTTGAGACTTGAAATTGAGCTCAGGTGCATCTTGTTTCCATTGATCATCCTTGAGATGTTTCTACAACTTGATTAGAGTTCACCTGTGGTAAATTCAATTGATTGGACATGATTTGGAAAGGCAGACACCTGTCTATATAAGGTCCCACAGTTGACAGTGCATGTCAGAGCAAAAACCAAGCCATGAAGTTGAAGGAATTGCCTGTAGAGCGCCAAGACAGGATTGTGTCGAGGCACAGATCTGGGGAAAGGTACCAAAATATTTCTAAATCATTAAAGGTCCCCAAGAACACAGTGGCCTCCATCTGGAAGAAGTTTGGAACCACCAAGACTTTTCCTAGAGCTGGCCGCTCGGCCAAACTGAAAAATCGGGGGGAAAGGGCCTTGGTCAGGGAGGTGACCAAGAACCCGATGGTCACTCTGACAGAGCTCCAGAGTTCCTTTGTGGAGATAGGAGAACCTTCCAGAAGGACAACCATCTTTGCTGCACTCCACCAATCAATTGAAATATTTATCAAGAGAAGTGCGCCTAGGCAAAATACCAAATCAACATTGAAAACAACAATAACACAGCAAAACATGGAAAGGTGGGGCTGAAAAGTTAAAGGACAAAAAAGTAAAGTCCCTTGTGTCAGATGCAGCAAATGTAGGAAATTAACTGACTTATCCGGTAGTGCTGGTACTAGTGCCAGTGCCAATGTCAATGTGCATGTAGCCCATGCCGAGGAGGATGTCGCAGCCCCAGGTCAAAGAGTACTAGCAAAAGAAGAGGACAGCGACAGCATAGCCAATGATTGTGAGCCGAGCACAAGCAAAGTAAGTGCAGCTGAAGCGTTAGGCAATGGGGAAGCAGGGCAGGGAGGGAGACATAGAGAACACAACATCAAACTAAGTGTACCAGTAACATAATGCCAGCCAGACAGTTGATTAATGCACATGCCAGCCATATCAGTCATTTCAAGCCCTATTCCTCAACTTTTGTTGAATAGGAACTACATCATATATGATATTTCATAGTTTCATATTTTTATCATAATTTTTTTGTACTTGAGCTTGTGTGCTCAAAAGTGAGTACACCTCAACAATTTAGAACAATTTTCACCAGAAAGGTGAGATTTGAATCTTTCTTGAATTATGCCCAATTGCTAATAATTGTTTGTGGCCCTCTCATGATAAATAATTCATTTTGGGTATTTGAAATGGTGGGGCTGCTGCTGTGTTGTTTGTATTTTGTCAAAATATTGTAATTCATTAATTTATTCATTCATATCCAAGTTGATGATAGGCCCAGTTCAGCTGAGAGAGAGTTAGGGAGAGACAGGATGCCATCTTTACTTTTTATTATTTCAAGAGATGTTAGTCAGATGACCTAAAAAAATATTTGTTTCAACACTAAAAAAAAATAAAATAAACAAATATATAAATTAAAAATAAACCTGTGGTACGGAAGGTTTTCTGTTTGAAAGAGGGCACCATTCGGAAGCGGCTGTCAAACAGTGAAGAACGCCAGGCTTTATACTGTTCGATATGTATGGCGTTTACCAAGCCCACTGACAGCAGAGGACACCAGTGTTGATCACTGTCATTTTTTTGTAGATAATAATACTACTTGGAAAATATGTCTGCTTCTGTCTATAATACTTTCTCTCTTTTATTCTAAGCTTCAGATGATGGGATGTTGTTTAATCATGACCATTTAGAATGTGTTAGTGTGGTGTCAGAAAAACAACCTCTCACTCAACATCAACAAAACAAAGGAGATGGACTTCAGGCAGGGGCGCCGTATGGGGGGAAAAGTTAGGAAGATTCTAAGGACCTGTGACTGACAAGGGCCCTAAACAATTAGTAGAACATTAGGTAAAAAATGTTCTATGTTAAATGATTAACCTATCATCATTAATATAATATTTATTTACAATGTACTAATAAAACTAACGGTTTCTTTTTATTTTCTTGTCTTTGGCAAAAAGTAAACATCCAGAGAGCCTCTGTATTGCCCAACCCCAAAATTTTGTTTTCCATTTCCACTTTTACAGCTGCTTATTTTCTAGTTGGTATGTATACTTAGTTAAAAAAATCCACTGCTGATTTTATTCCTTTCTTTGTTATATCATTCTATAGATGATGATGTTAATTTCTTTTAATTGAAGAGGTTAAATGTAAATTTAAGTGATATTTATTTTAAGTTATTCATTAATGTTAAGATAATTTTCCATTCAAGAATTGTACCCTTACAATCACATTTAGACTGTAAAAGATGGCATTAAACACATTTCTTATAGAGGGTATCAGTCTTGCATCAAATGGTGAATTCCACTGTATGCATGAATGTTGCATTCATGTCTGCACAGTGTTATATTTTCACAGCTCACTGTCAGTAAATATTGTACAGTAAACATTGGACTACAAGAGAGTTGCAAGCCTGCAAAGGTAGAGTTATTTAAAGCTTTGAATGGGTCGATTGGGTTCTGGAGGTGTGTGGTTACAGCAATTACACAGCGTTGGTGTGGCCTGTGGTGGTGGAGCCCAATGTGATATCTTTTCATGGGGCCCAAAATCCCTGGCGGTGCTCCCTGACTTCAGGAAACAGCAGAAGGAGCACCCCCCTATCCACATCGACGGGACAGCAGTAGAGAAGGTGGAATGTTTTAAGTCCCTCTATGTACACATCACAGACAAACTGAAATGGTCCACCCACACAGTCAGTGTGGTGAAGAAGGTGCAACGTCGCTAATTAGTAAGGAACTCCCCACACTTGACACCCCTAGCTCATCGTGAGCCTACTAGATGACAAAAAGCACCCCCGTTGCCCCTAGTGGACGGTTGGAAATTGCCATGGAAATAGAATGGCTTGCTTAACACTACCATTCCAAAAATGGGTTGACAGAACGTTATGCACTAGAGTTTGGGCTTACCAAACCAGATCTTACTGTACTGTACTGTACCTGGACAATCAGGAGAAGAGAGTCAAAGGTAAGTGAGAGGTTAGGGAGGTAGCATTAGAGTTCAAAGCTATGGGTGTACATTTTTTAGGAGTGGAACACGTGGGTAATATCTGTGGGCTTACGCTAATGTGGTATTCACGAGTTGAAAACTGAGGATGTTGAGCGCGTGTGTGTGTGTGTGTATGTGAGGTGTACTGTTAGCCTGGGCCAGATGTACTGAGGCTAGACTGAGACGCGCTACGATATGCCAGCAGGGCTGCCTTCTGCTAGGCTCAAAAGAGCACTCACTCTTTCCCTCACTCTCACACTCTTTCACTCAACCACATCCAGTCTCTCTCCCTCGAACACTCCATTATCACTCTTTCTTGCTCTCTCTCTCCCTCTCTCTATCTCTCTCCCCTCCCTCTCTCTCACTTTCTCTGCCTCTTCTTTCTCTGTCCAACTTGTATCAAACATATTGAAATCTGGAATCCAGCAGGCCTTTTAGTAACACTGAACAAGCAAAGACTAATTGATTAAAGGATATAGATACTTTTGTACCTGTTTCCTCCAGCATCTTCACAAGGTCCTTTGCTGTTGTTCTGGGATTGATTTGCACTTTTCGCACCAAAGTCCGTTCATCTCTAGGAGACAGAACGTGTCTCCTGAGCGGTATGACTGCTGTGTGGTCCACGGTGTATATACTTGCGTACTATTGTTTGTACAGATGAGCGTGGTACCTTCAGGCGTTTGGAAATTACTCCCAAGGATGAACCAGACTTTTTCCCATTATGTCAAGCAAGGAGGCAGTGAGTTTGAAATACATCCACAGGTACAGTGAGGGAAAAAAGTATTTGATCCCCTGCTGATTTTGTACGTTTGCCCACTGACAAATAAATGATCAGTCTATAATTTTAATGGTAGGTTTATTTGAACAGTGAGAGACAAAATAACAACAAAATAATCCAGAAAAACACATGTGAAAAATTTTAAAAATTGATTTGCATTTTAATGAGGGAAATAAGTATTTGACCTCTCTGCAAAACATGACTTAGTACTTGGTGGAAAAACCCATGTTGGCAATCACAGAGGTCAGACGTTTCTTGTAGTTGGCCACTAGGTTTGCAAACATCTCAAGAGGGATTTTGTCCCACTCCTCTTTGCAGATCTTCTCCAAGTCATTAAGGTTTCGAGGCTGACGTTTGGCAACTCGAACCTTCAGCTCCCTCCACAGATTTTCTATGGGATTAAGGTCTGGAGACTGGTTAGGCCACTCCAGGACCTTAATGTGCTTCTTCTTGAGCCACTCCTTTGTTGCCTTGGCCGTGTGTTTTGGGTCATTGTCATGCTGGAATACCAATCCACGACCCATTTTCAATGCCCTGGCTGAGGGAAGGAGGTTCTCACCCAAGATTTGACGGTACATGGCCCCGTCCATCGTCCCTTTGATGCGGTGAAGTTGTCCTGTCCCCTTAGCAGAAAAACACCCCCAAAGCATAATGTTTCCACCTCCAAGATTGACGGTGGGGATGGTGTTCTTGGCAGCATTCCTCCTCCTCCAAACACAGCGAGTTGAGTTGATGCCAAAGAACTCCATTTTGGTCTCATCTGACCACAACACTTTCACCCAGTTGTCCTCTGAATCATTCAGATGTTCATTGGCAAACTTCAGACGGGCATGTATATGTGCTTTCTTGAGCAGGGGGACCTTGCGGG